>CM076569.1:616822275-617132422 GCA_034641835.2 Pinus albicaulis
AATTCACCTTTGTATAGAAACCCTGAAGTTGTTGATATTGCTTCTTCTTTGCAATCCATTTTACATTGCCAACACATTGAATTATTTAAATTAGCCCAGTTAGTTAATTTCAATCCCATTGAAGTTATTTGTCCTAATTGCAAATTTACTGTAAATTTAAGCCAGATTTTTGAAACAATCATTCACTATAATCATCATCCTAGGACTGGAGAAGCCTCGCCTTCCACATCTGTCAATCCATTTCCAAATCCAAAGTTTCCAGACATCCCATTTCCACATGAGTCTAATCATGTGATGATGATGCACAGTCTGCCTTCATTAGAAAATGAAGATCCAAGACTAACAGAGATATTCAAAAACTTGAGACCACTTAGCATGCCCAGATATGGTATTAGATACTTGAAACAATTGAATGATTTGATTCCAAGTAGAAAATTTAAAGAAGTTCCTGTTGACTGCAAAAAGCCTTCAGTCCTTGAGATGCACAAGTTTTTCTCAGTCATGGACGGGTGTCCAAAACATAAGATAGATACCCATTTGATGAAAGCCATGTTAAATTTGGATCTTGATAGACACCCTGAGGCTGATGGTTTTCACAAAAGCACTAGCAGAGAAGAAAGAATAAGGCTTGCCACAGAATGGAAGGAATATATGGACCACAACAATGAATGGATATCTTTCTATTCTTGGAAGAAGATATCCGAAGCATAAGCTGTCTTGATGACAGACACAACCAATCCTTCCTTTTCATAACATTCATGGACTGCTATGGATGGCAGTAAGGTTGAGACCAGCACAACCTTTCCTCCCTTTAAAGTAATAATGCTAGGAGAGGCTCAGAGTTCAGCTAAAGCAATTCCTTTAGTGATCAAAGATTATAGTGCTTTAGGCATACATGGGAGAATCTAGAAGGCCAGTGAGCAACTTAACTGGACTAATACTACAATAAAAGGCCTTGATATGAATGCTGATAGTTTGTAACTTCTTCTATGAGAATTTATTCCAGAGAATCCTTGGAAATGGTTGAGGCTTTAGAAGCCAAGGTTGAAAATGAATTTAATTCAACCTGGGGATCTATAGAAAAGCTCTGTGTATAGCTAGAGAGAGCTCAAATAAAGATTGATGAAAGAACAGTCCCATCTTCGTTCCTTTATAAAAGGAATATTCAAATCCAACATCCTGTCAAACCAATTGATAGATTTCCACACCTTCTTCCACGAGAAGAAGCTTAGTTTAGTAAAGAAGCAGAATCCACAGAGAAAATCACTGTATCTTAGTTACTCAAAGAAAAATATGAAGAGTCTCCCTTGGGACTAGAAACTAGTTTATTTCCAATCTATGAGCCATTGGAAAATTAGTTTTCAAGATATCATGCTCCTGATATTAAGGGGAAAGCTCTAGAGGCATATACATTCCATCCAGTTTCTCATAGAGAATGGAATGTAGACAATCTGGCTATAAACCAGATTAGACAGGTAATTGATTTAATGTTTATTGAATATAAGATGATGTGCTTAAGAGCTAAAACTGAAGTAGAAGCTTGTAAAACACTCATTAAATGTTTTACTGGTATTCTAGCAAAATGATGGGAGATTGAATCATCCCCAGCACTCATCAAGAAAATATAAAATGAAACATTAAAGGATGAACAATGTGATGTTGTATTTAAACCAGATGGCACTCCTCAGAGCAATATGATTGGTGCTTTGACTTCGATGATTCTAGAAGACTGGTGTGGTTCAGAATTAGAGATAGCTGATAAGAATGAAATGATTCTTATGGACATCAAATTTCGTAAGCTATCACAGTATGAAGAATTTCATAATGATTGGAAGAAAAGAATATTTTTGGTAAAAGATCCTCAGAATTTTCTGTGGAAACAAGTATATCTTGCTGCACTTCGATCCAAATTTGTTGATCTACTTAAACATCATGATGCATTCC
This sequence comes from Pinus albicaulis, assembly GCA_034641835.2. NCBI lineage: Eukaryota > Viridiplantae > Streptophyta > Pinopsida > Pinales > Pinaceae > Pinus > Pinus albicaulis. The sequence goes on from CM076569.1 coordinate 616,824,220, forward strand.
AGTTTCCATTTGATTCTTACACATGGGGAGAAATATACATAATAATCACCAAAACAATAGTTGGATTATGTACTAATATGAAGATGAATAATTCTCTGAAGAAAATGTCCAGATTTCCTGACCAAAAATCTATTTGTCACAAGTATGGTCTTTCTCTAGATGATCCTATTGTCAAAAGAAGATGGACAAAGAAGCAGGAAAAGAAAGCAAAAAAGTAGAACAAGAGATATCCAGCCAAATATTGAAAAATAAGAAAGGGTCAACAGAAAAGAAAAGGATATTATAAATATATCTCGAAGACCCACTATTACCAACCAACTGACATCCACCTGCACTCTCATAAGCAGGAAAAGTGGGACAAATTGACGTGTTGGTTATGTGGCAAACTAGGTCATACTTCTTCAAAATGTCCAGATGTAGTTTAATAAAAAAATAATAGAGGAAGAAAATCTCAAGCAGCTAAAGGAAAGAAGATTGTAAAAGTTGAATCTTAGACACTATGTCTTAGATGTGGCTCCAAAAATCATAGGGCTGAAAATTTTCCAACCGTAGTGTTCAGAGATCAACTCCAATATTTTCAAGAGATTGATAACTCAGATTCAAAAAGTTCATATTCCTCTTTAGATTCTGAAGAACAATTACATGTTCAAGCTACATGCTTCTGTTCAGATTCTGATAACTGTTCTTGTCAATCTGAACAAATTTCTTCTTACAGTGATTCTTCTGATTGTGAAGAATCAAATAAATTATGCCATCAGATGGCATCCACTTCTTTACAACAACCTAAAAAAAAGGTCCTTATGGCTTAGACTGTTGAACATGAAAAATTAAATATTTTGTCATAGATAAGAGCACTTGAGGAAGGTGATATGAAAGAAAATCTTCTTGAAGCATTTTTATCTCAAGTGCATAGTACCAAGAAAACTTCTTCTTCAAAGCCGAAGTTTATTGATGCCTCTTTTGAAAGAAACACCAGAGCCTTCCAGCGAAGCCAAATACAAAGAAAAGTGTGACAACTCACTTTGGGGGAGGTAAGTAGAGAGATTCATACCTTAAAATCTGAAATTTCTACTTTAAAAGAAAAAGTTTCTATGTTACAAAAAGGAAAGCAACATGAAGAAATAGAAGAAGATGAAAATTATTTTGGATCGAAGAATACAAATGTCCAGATTTTTGAAGGAAAGAAAGGCAAGGATACTAGTTTCAGAGAAATGAGATTGCTAACAATCCAGTATCATCATCATCATGTTTTGTTGAATATTTGTATTCAAGGACAAATGTTTTCTTTGAAAACATTAATAGATTTAGGAGCTAACATAAATGTCCTGAACAAGAAAATCATCCCATCCAAATACTAGATCAAAGCTTGAAGGAATGTTTTTGGATTGGGAAATAAAGAATTACAGTATGAGGTTCCAGAGGGAAGTATTTGTTTTGATAAGAATTGCATTAAGCTCAAATTTGCAATTTCAGATATTCCTATTGATTGCATCTTAAGAAATGTTTTTCTGGTAGTAGTAAACCTCATGGATCAGCCAGAATGAAAGATAATAAGGTTGGTTATTTTATCATTGTGCCAAGTACAGATGGGAGATCAAAGAAGATCAAGCTTCCTTATATTTCTACTCCTAGACTTTCCACCATGGTCCAGGCCATGCAGCAACTAGACTTGGCAAAAAACAAGCTCGAAGATCTCAAATATTTAAAGGAGAAATTGAGAATTGAAGAACAATTAGAATCTCTTGATGTCCAAAGACAAATTTCTGTTCTGAAACAGAAAATTGAGACAGAATATTGTGCAGAAGAGCCAAATGCATTTTGGCATAGAAAACAACACTCTGTTGAGCTACCTTACAAATCCGATTATACAAGAAGACCCTGTAAGAGTAAGGCTATTCCTATGAGCAGAGAGCATAGAGAATTATGTAGCAAAGAAATTGATGATTGGCTGAAAAGACAATTAATCAGAGAGTCAGATAGTCCCTGGAACTGTTATGGATTCTATGTGAATAAGAGATCAAAACAGATCAGAGGAATTCCAAGACTTGTTATAAATTACAAGCCTTTGAATATTGTTCTTGTATATAACACGTATCCAATTCCACATAAGAGTGAGCTCTTAGCAAGAATTGCAGGAGAAAAAGTATTCTCAAAGTTCGACACGAAGTCAAGATTCTGGCAAGTGGCCACCAAGGAGGAAGATAAGTTCAAAACGACATTTAGTGTCCCTACAGGCCACTATGAGTGGAATGTGTTTCCTTTTGGTTTAAAGCATGCACCATCAAAATTCCAAAAGGTGATGGATTCTATTTTAATTGTGTACATAGATGATATTTTGATTTTTTTCGAAGAATTTACATGACCACTTCAAACATGTAAATATTTTTCTGAAAGTGTTAAATAATAATGGCCTAGTTCTCAGCAAAAAAAGATAGAAATGATTGAGACTTCTATCAAGTTTTTAGGCCACAATATCAAAGAAGGACAAATTTCTTTGCAGAAGCATGCTTTAGAGTTTGCGAATAGATTTCCTGATGTTATTTTAGACAAAACTCAGTTGCAAAGATTTGGTGCTACATGGCTTAAGGCATCACCAATCTTTTGACAGGGTGTATGTCTAAAATAACATCAGGAAATCTGTCTGCAAACTCTAAAGCATGCTTCTGCAAAGAAATTTGTCCTTCTTTTATATTGTGGCCTAAAAACTTGATAGAAGTCTGAAAATTTTCTATCTTCTTTTTTATGAGAACTAAGCTATTATTATTTACCACTTTCAGAAAAATATTTACATGTTTGAAGTGGTCATGTAAATTCTTCGAAAAAATCAAAATATCATCTATGTACACAATTAACCATTTAAAATACGGCTTAAAAATAGAATCCATCACCTTTTGGAATTTGGATGGTGTGTTATTTAAAACAAAAGGCATCACATTCCACTCATAGTGGCATGTAGGGACACTAAATGCCATTTTGAACTTATCTTCCTCCTTGACGGCCGCTTTCCAAAATCCTAACTTCGCGTTGAACTTTAAGAATAATTTTTCTCCTGCAATTCTGGCTAAGAGCTCACTCTTAAGTGGAATTGGATACGTGTTATCTGCAAGAATAATATTCAAAGGCTTGTAATTTATAACAATTCTGGGAATTCCTCCGATCTATTCTGATCTCTTATTCACATAGAAGCCATAACAGTTCTAGGGACTGTGTGACTCTCTGATTAATTTTCTTTTCAGCAAATCATCAATTTCTTTGCTGCATAATTCTTTGTAGTCTCTTCTTATAGGAATAGCCTTACTCTTAAAGGGTCATCCTGTATAATTGGATTTGTAAGGTAGCTCAACAGAGTGCTATTTTCTATGCCAAAATGCATTTGGCTCTTCTGCACAACATTCTGTCTCAATTTTTTGTTTCGGGATAGAGATTTGTCTTTGGACATCAAGAGATTCTAATTGTTCTTCAATTCTCAATGTCTCCTTTAAATATTTGAGATATTCAAGCTTGTTTTTGGCCAAGTCTAGTTCTTGCATGGCCTGGACCATGGTGGAAAGTCTAGGAGTAGAATTATAAGGAAGATTGATCTTCTTTGATCTCCCATCTATACTTGGCATACTGATAAAATAACCAACCTTATTATCTTTCAATATGGCTGATCCATGAGGTTCTACTACTGCTAGAAAAACATTTCCTAAGATGCAATCAATAGGAATATCTGAAATTGCAAATTTGAGCTTAATGTAATGCTTATATAAAAAAAATTACTTCCCTCTCGAACCTCATACTGTAATTCTTTATTTCCCAATCCAACAAATTTCCTTCGAGCTTTGATCCAATATTTGGATGGGATGATTTTCTCATTCAGGACATTTATGTCAACTTCTGAATCTATTAATGTTTTCAAAGAAAAAATTTGTCCTTGAATACAAATATTTAATAGAACATGATGATGCTGATACTGGATTGTTAGGAATCTCATTTCTCTGAAACCAGTATCCTTGTCTTTTTTTCCTTCGAAAATATGGACATTTGTATTCTTTGATCCAAAATAATTTTCTTCTTCTTGTATTTCTTCATGTTGCTTTCCTTTTTCTAATGAACAAACTTTTTATTTTAAAGTAGAAATTTCAGATTTTAAGGTATGAATCTCTCTACTTGGCTCCCCCAAAGTGAGTTGTCGCACTTTGCTTTGCATTTGGCTTCTCTAGAACGCTCTAGTGTTTCTTTCAAAAGAGGCATCAATAAAATTTGGTTGTGAAGAAGAAGCTTTCTTGGTACTATGCACTTGAGATAAAAATGCTTCAAGAAGCTCTTCTTTCATATCACCTTCGTCAAGTGCTCTTAACTATGAAAGAATCTTTAATTATGCATCTTCAGCAGTTTGAGCCATAAGGACCTTTTGTTTAGGCTATTGTAAAGAAGTGGATGCCATCTGATGGCATAATTTTTTTGATTCTTCACAATTTGAAGAACCAATGTAAGAAGAAATTTGTTCATATTGACAAGAACAGTTATCAAAATCTGAACAGAAGCATGTATATTGAACATGTAATTCTTCTTCAGAATCTGAAGAGGAATATGAACTTTTTCAATCTGAGGTATCAATATCTTGAAACTGTTGGAGCTGATCTCTGAACACTACGTTTGGACAATTTTCAGCCCTGCGATTTTTGGAGCCACATCTAAGACATAGTGTCTAAGATTAAAATTTTACAATCCTCTTTCCTTTAGCTGCTTCTTGAGATTTTCTTCCTCTGTTCTTTTTTGATTCAACTACATCTGGAGATTTTGAAGAAGTATGAACTAGCTTTCCACATAACCAATAGGTCTATTTGTCCCACTTTTCCTGCTTATGAGAGCACAGGTGGATGTCAGTTGGCTGGTAATAGTGGGTCTTTGGGATACATTTATAATATCCTTTTCTTTTCTGTTGACCCTTTCTTCTTTTTCTGTATTTGGTTGGATATCTCTTGCTCTTATTTTTTGCTTTCTTTGCCTGCTTATTTTCCTTTCTTCTTTTGACAACAGGATCATCTAGAGAAAGACCATACTTGTGACAAATAGGTTTTTGGTCAGGCAATCTCGACATTTTCTACAGATTATTGTTCATCTTCATATTAGTACATAATCCAACCATTGTTTTGGTGATGATTGTGTATATTTCTCCCCAAGTGTAAGATTCAAATGGCAACTGGAATGCATCATGTTGTTTAAGCAGATCAACAAATTTGGATGGAAGTGCAGCAAGATATACTTTTTTCCAGAGAAAATTATGAGGATCTTTTACAAAAAGGATTCTTTGCTTCCCATCATTATGAAAGTCTTCATACTGTGATATCTTATGGAATTTGATGTTCATAAGAATTATTTCATTCTTATCAGCTACCTCTAATTCCGAACCACACCAGTGTTTCAGAATCATGGAAGTCAAAGCACCAATCATATTGCTCTGAGGAGTGCCATGTGGATTAAATACAACATCACCTTGTTCATCCTTTAATGTTTCATTTTCCATTTTCTTGATCAGTGTTGGGGATGATTCAATCTCCCACCATTTTTTTATAATACCAGTAAAACATTGAATGAGTGTTTTACAGGCTTCTACTTCAGTTTTACCTCTTAAGCACATCATCTTATATTCAATAAACATTAAATCAATTACCTTCCTATTCTGGTTTACAGCCAGATTGTCTACATTCCATTCTCTATGAGCATCTGGATGGAATGTATATGCCCCTGGAACTTTCCCCTTAATATTAGGAGTAGGATATCTTGAAAACTAACTTTCCAATGGCTCATAGATTGGAAATAAACCAGTTTCTGGTCTTGAGGGAGACTCTTCATATTTTTCTTTGAGTAAAGAAGATACAGTGATTTTCTCTGTGGATTTTTCTTCTTTACTAAACTAAGATTCTTCTCATGGAAGAAGGTGTGGAAATCTATCAACTAGTTTGATATGATGTTGGATTTGAATATTCGTTTCATAAAGGAATGAAGATGGGACTGGTCTTTCAGCAATATTTATTTGAGCTCTATCTAGTTATACACAGAGCTTTTCTATAGATCCCTGGGTTGAATGAAATTCTTTTTCAACCTTGGCTTCTAAAGCCTCAACCTTTTCCAAGGATTCTCTGGAATAACTTCTCATAGAAGAAGTTACAAACTGAAACTTTTTCAAACATTTATTTACATCAGAAACTAAAACTGTAAGACTATCAAAATAATTTTTTACCTTGGCAACTTTAGCAACATTCATATCAAGGCCTTTTATTGCATTATTAGTCCAATTAAGTTGCTCACTGGCCTTTTGGATTCCCCCATATATGCCTAAATCATTATCATATTTGATCACTAAAGGAATTGCTTTAGCTAAACTCTGAGCCTCTCCTAGCATTATTCCTTTAAAGGGAGGAAAGGTTGTGCTAGTCTAAACCTTATTGCCATCCATAGCAGTCCATGAATGTTGTGAAGAGGAAGGAGTGGCTGTATCTATCATCAAGACAGCTTCTGCTTCAGATATCTTCTTCCAAGAATAGAAAGATATCCATTCATTGTTGTTGTCCATATATTCCTTCCATTCTGTGGCAAGCCTTATTCTTTCTTCTTTGCTAGTAATTTTGTCAAAAGCATCAGCCTCAGGGTGTGTATCAAGATCCCAATTTAACATGGCTTTCATCCAATGGGTATCTATCTTATGTTTTGGACACCCGTCCATGACTAAGAAAAACTTGTGCATCTCAGGGACTAAAGGCTTTTTGCAGTCAGCGGGAACTTCTTTAAATATGCTACTCGGAATCAAATCATTCAACTGTTCCAAGTATCCAATACCATATCTGGGCATGCCAGGTGGTCTCAAGTTGTTGAATATCTTTGTTAGTCTTGGATCTTCATTTTCTAATGAAGGCAGACTATGCATTGTTGTGTAACCAGCTCGAAAAATAGAAGAAAAGAGATATCAACGCCTTAGAAATAAGCCACTTCGAGGGGGAAACCTCCAATACATTACATAAATGAACAATTCTTCGATGATACAATTTACAAAACCTCCTTTCTATATATAGGATTCCATGTGGCCATAATGTAATCCTAGTGGGCCATAATGTAATCCTAGCCAACCTAACAATAATAATTTAAGGGAACAATAATAACAAAATGGGGGTTACAAGGGTACAATAATAATAATAATGGGGTTACACTAATAACAATAAGGGACTATACTAGTAATATAGGGACCTAACATGCCCCTCTCCTTCAAAAAGTGTTGTCTCGATGCCAGGTACTCTAGAATTGCTTATATAAGCTTCTCATCCCCCCATGTAAAATCTTCATCCCATGTAGAATCTTCAGTGGGTAAGTTCTTCCACTTGATGAGATACTCTGAAATTGATCAATTTCGTAGCTGTCGAGTATTTGTTTCCGTGACCGCTTCGGGTTCCAATATGATTTTTCCTTCCTCATCGAGTTCTAGCAATATTGTTTGAACTGGAATATTTTCACCTATAACCTTCTTTGAGCATGAGACATGGAAAACTAGATGCACTCGTGAAGAAGCAGGAAGCTCCAATTTGTATGCCATAGTACCAATCTTTTGCAACACTTTGTAAGCACCATAGTACTTTGGCGATAATTTATTATCCTTATTAGCTTGTTTGAGGGACATTTGTTTGTATAGTTGTAGCCGTAAAAATACCCAGTATCCTACATCAAAATTTCTCTCGCTGCGATGTTGATTTTCCTGTTGTTTCATTCGATTTTGTGCCAAATTCACGTTATCCTTTAAGAGTTGGAGAACTTCTTGTTGATGCTTGATGTGATCTTCCACTGCTTGAACCTTCAAATTTTCCCTTAAAGATGATGTGATGGATGGTGGATGATATCCATAAAGCACCATAAATGGGGTCATTTTTGCTGCGGTATGGAAGGAAGTGTTATACCACCATTTAGCGAGAGGTAACCACTTGACCCATTGTGTTTGTTTATCATATACAAAATAACGAAGATAATATTGTAAACATTTTATTTACTATCTCAGTTTGACCATCATATTGAGGATGATAAGATGAGCTATGAGCTAATTGAGTACCCAAGCAAAGAAAATAACTCCGTCCAAAAATTTCCAGGTAAAAATTTGATCTTTGTCGCTCTGATAACCCTTGGGCTTCCATGTAGCTTTTGAATTCTATTCATAAATGCGTACAATTCTGCAAGCTAATACTTTCTTTAAATGGATGAGATAATTCACAAAGTGTGCATACTGGGTAAGTCTATCAACTACCACCATGATGACACTCTTTCCTTCGGACTTAGGTAAACCTGTGATAGAATCCATTGAAATCTCCTCCCAACGTTGACTTGGAATGGATAAAGGTTGTAGAAGTCACGGGGTCTTAATTGTCTCAAATTTATTCTGTTGGAAAACCAAACATTCCGCCACAAAATTTTGAATATCAGATTTAAGGCCATCCCAAAAAAATTCTTTCTTCACCCTATGGTAATTTTTTAAAAATCCTGAGTGTCCTCTAAAGGAGAAGTGTGCAATTCCAGAAGAATATTTTGTTTTAGTTGGGAATTCTTACAAAGATATAGGCGATCTTTGTACCATAAGGAATAATTTTTCCAACTAAATGTATCAGATGTACTAGGATCTTGCTGAAACTTTTGAATGAGTTTCCATACATCTTTCTCCTTCTTCCATTCATCTCTTGCTTCGGTTATCCATTCTGGTTGGATAATAGAAATGGCACAAAGCAATGCTTCCACCTCTTCATTATTTCTTGAGAGTGCATACGCAACAACATTAAGCTTTCCTTTTTTGTAGATTATCTCATAGTCATAGCTTAACATTTCAACATCTTTGTGACTATTTTGCTGCTCTTTTGAAGATAATCTTTGTTCCAAAAAGTGTTTAAGACTATCGTGATTAGTTTTTACCTTGAAGTGTCTTCCCATTAGGTAAGTTCGTCGTTTCTTTAGTGCATGCGGTATTGCTAACATTTCCTTCTCATAAATAGATTTTTGTAAATACTTTCCTTTGATTGGACGACTTTCAAAAGCAATGGGTCTTCCTTTTTGCATTAAAACAACACCAATTCCATTTCCCAAGGCATCACATTCCACAATAAAGGTTTTTGTGAGGTCTGGCATAGCTAAGATCGGTGCTAGACACATTGCCTCATTAAGATGTTCAAAGGCCTTAGTTGCTTCAGGAGTCCATGAAAATGCATCTTTCTTCAATAATGTTGTTAGAGGTGCTGTTATTCTCCCATAATTCTTAACAAACTTGCGATAATACCCTGTTAACCCGAGAAATCCTCGCAACTTCTTTGTGGTTGTGGGGACTTTCCATCCTTAATAGCTTTAATTTTGTTAGGGTCTACTTTAACACCGTTGTGAGATACAATATGACCCAGGATATTCCACCTCTTGTACTCCAAAGAAACATTTGGATGTTTTTGCATATAATTGTTTCTCTGCTGCAATATTTTGAGCACCATTTGTCAGCATATTCAGCTGCCAGTCTTTCCAAGACTTGCTATAGATTAGTATATCATCAAAAAATACTAGCACAAAATTTCTAAGGAAGGGTTTGAAAATGAAATCCATCAACCCTTGAAATGTAGGTGGATTGGTAAGGCCAAAAGACATGAACAAAAATTCATAATGGCCCTCATGAGTTTGAAGTGTTGTTTTTGGAATATCTTCAGTCTTCATTCTAATTTGATGATATCCTGAACGAAGATCCAACTTGGCAAAATAAATTGCTCCATGTAATTCATCCAATAATTCATCAATCACAGGAATGGAAAATTTATATTTAATGGTGAGCTTATTGATCTCCCTATAATCCGGACACATGTGCCATGATCCATCCTTCTTATGCACCAATACTACTGGAGCAGAGAAAGAACTTTGACTAGGTTGAATTATACCAACCTCTAACATTTCTACAATCATATGTTCAATTTCTCTCTTTTGGACATAAGGATATCTATAAGGCCTGATGTTTGGAGGAAAAATTCCTGGAATCAAATTACTAGCATTATCATGATCACGAATAGGTGGGAGTCCTTTTGGAGTTTCAAAAACCTTGGATTGATTCTCCAAGACTTTTTGGAGATCTGCAGAAATAGATGATTTTGATGTTGGAAATTCTAGTGAGAATAATTGTGCAATCATGCTCATTGTTCTTTATTTAGAAGCTTTTTCATGACATTAGAGCTTATTATCTTTCCTGGCTTCCCTGCAATACTCCGTAATTCGACTTCCTTTCCTTCTGAAAAAAATTCAAGAAAATTTCTTGAAAATTAAAAGCTATAGTCCCCAAAGATTGTAACCATTGTACTCCTAGTACAACATTAGCACCTCCCATAGGAATGGAAAGCATTGGACTATTCAATACATATTCCCCCATGGTTAGCTTAATATTATGGCATTTTCCAGAGCAATTTATAGTTCCTCCATTTGCAGCTATCACTTGACATTCTGGTGCTGGGTAGAGGAAACAATTCAATTCCTTGGCTACCTTACAATAAATAAAATTACGGGTACTACTTGAATCAATCAACACTATTACCTTTTCCTTCGTGATATGTCCTTCTATCTTGAGAGTTTGACGAGTGATAATTCCTGTCAATGCATTACACGATATGGTCGGACTCATTTCTTCTTCTTCTAGGGTTTCTTCCTAGTGTATATCCTCTAATTTTGAAGTTTCTTCTTCATTTTCTTACTCCTCTTCACAATCTGTGTAAAATAATTTCTTCTCAGTGCACTTATGACCTTTAGTGTATTTTTTATCACAACTGTAGCAAAGCCTTTTTGCTCTTTTTTCTTCCAATTTTTGTGGTGTCAACCTTGTAGGTTGCAGAAGTCTAGGAGTAGCAACACTTCCATCTTTATAGATGTGAGTGGTAGACTTCATTGTCACCATAATTTTACATTCAACATAGCCAACTTTGTATGCCTTCTCCAATGAATCTTTGGTTCCAAAACCTGAAGACTTCATCTTTGGATGTTATCCTTTAGAGTTCCTATGTGACCTTATCGATCCGAGTGTTCCTCTGGAATATCAGTTACCCTTATATTCAACTTTTGGAAGTCCTCATTGTGCTGCCCCACTAAACCATTTTGTTTGAGATTTATCAATTGGCTAAAGAAGGTGTTGCTCTTTATATCCTCATAATGTGCTATCATTTCCTCCATAAAAATTGACCAAGTGACAATTTTTTTATGGGAGCAAAGCCATCGATACCATGCAAATGTATTTTGTTCTAAATGTAAAGTTGCAATCGTACCTTTTATGTGTTTCACATTATGGAGCTCAAAACTCGTGCTCCATCTGTAGTATCCATGTTTATGGATCCTTGGATCCTTTCCCATAAAACTTCCTCATATCCATTTTTGGAATATGGTGGTTCTTCCATAAACATTAGAGTTTATTGAAATCACGATTAACATTGATTTTGTTCTCATCATGAGGTTCTTCTACTATCTTTTCACCATTAGGGAACATTTCTTGTATCAACTTTGTCAAACCTTCGATGTCTGTTTTTAAATCATTCTTCATGTTTTCCATGTTGTATTTCATGTCATCCATCTTAGCCTCCATGCCAGCTTCCATGCCATCCATCTTAGCTTCCACGCCTTTCCTCAAAACTTCCATTTCATTTTTTTTGCTCTTTGCAAGAGTGAAATTTGTTGCACTTGCTCTTGTAATTTTGATAGATCATGTTGCAATTCTTCATCTTCTGTAGTCATAGTGAGCCTTCTAAAGGCTTAATGGGTGTTCAATTATTTTTACGGGGCATCTTTTAGAACCCAATACGGATATCTATTCTACAATATGCCCTTGGAATCAATTCAAATTTATTCTTCAAACAAGACTTATGCAATTCGCAAAAACAATACACACCTTTTTCTTGCTTTTGAGGAGCTCGATATTGAAATTGGATTATCTCTGTAATTGAAGCACTTCAATATTTGAATTTTTGTACTGATGTAACCCTCTGAATTATCTTTTGAATGCCACAGGTCTGACTTGATTTGGATTCTCCAAGACAAATTTGTGTCCAATCTCCCACAATTACCTAATTATGGACTGGTTCAGTACAACGAACTTGTACAACTTACCACATGTCACTGTTTCATCCTTCGGCTCTAAAATTGATATCCAAGAAACTACAGTCAGGTAACTGGTATTGACCAATTTTTATGACTGCTCAAATTTGATGTTCGAGAAGATTTATGAAGATTTTCCCATGATCACCTCTTTGAGATGAAATTCAGGAGCCTGAAAAAGCACTACCTTCCATAGATCATATCTCCGAAAATATTGCGAACCAAGATCTGAATTTTTTGACAATGTTCCTTAGGATTTTGGCTTCGCACCCTATGAATTTCAGCTTCTAAGACTTCGTAGAAAAAAATTTATAACGCAAATTCCACGATGACCGGTTTAGGATCCTGAAAAAAGGACCTAACTTCCACAGATCATATCTCTGAAAATATTGCGAACCAAGCTCTAAAATTTTTAGACAATCTTCCTCGGGATTTAGGCTTCGCACCCTAACAATTTCAGCTTATGAACCTTCTTAGAAAAAAATTTATAACGCAAATGCCACAATGACCTGTTTGGAGCAACGAAACCCTAGAATCCAAAGCTCTAATACCAAATGTTGTGAAACCAGCTCCAAAAATACAAGAAAAGAGATATCAACGCCTTAGAAATAAGCCACTTCGAGGGGGAAACCTCCAATACATTACATGAATGAACAATTCTTGGATGATACAAATTACAAAACCTCCTTTCTATATATAGGAGTCCATGGGGCCACAATGTAATCTTAGTGGGGCCACAATGTAATCCTAGCCGACCTAACAATAATAATTTAAGAACACAATAATAACAATATGGGGGTTACAGGGGTACAATAATAACAATAAGGGGGTTACACTAATAACAATAAGGGACTATTATAGTAATATAGGGACCTAACATGCATCATCATCACATGATCAGTTCTGTGAAATGGATCTCAACACTTCTGATTGGACATGGATTGTGACAGATGTGGAAGGCGAGGCTTCTCAGAGTCCTAGGATGATGATTATAGTGAATGGCTTGTTTCAGCAAGTTGGCTTAAATTTACATCAGATTTTTATAGGCAAATAACTTCAATGGGATTGAAAATTAACTAATGGGCTAATTAAAATAATTCAATGTGTTGGAAATGTCTGATGGATTGCGAAGAAGGAGAACAGGAAACAACTTCGGGGTTTTTCTATACGAGAGGTGAATTTTTATAGAGAGTATCTATCCTTCTCCGATCAATGGTGGATCTTCTTGGGAAGGATATGACAGCAGATGATTTTTCTTCCTTTACATTGGCTGATGTAATACTCTACATACCGGGAGGTTTGGGATTATTTACAGCCCAGTGTTCAGGAAAACTTAGATCTTCCCATTTAATAACTTGGTGTTCTATCTTCTAATTTTTCGAATCTATTAGAACAATCAAACTAGATTTAGAGTCCTGACTAGGAGCATGAAGGACAATAGGATACAAGGTATTTGTGTGTCTGAAACATCCTCTAGTTTGAATATAGATGTTACTTCTATTTTTCCTCATATAGAATCCAAAGGTCTGGATCTGTAATTACATAATGTCCTTTATGTGTTCATCAAACACATATACTGAAAAATTTGGATAGCAGTCAAAATATACTGGTCCATTTGACAGTGGAGCTACTATCCCTCCTATCAAGGAATATTTATATTTATTATGTGTTAGATCTCTGACAGTGGCTAACACAAATTTATCTAACCCTTTGTGGGTTAGAGCACTTATCCCAACCCGGATACAACCCAAATGAAGATATTAGGTTTTCAACCTCTTTGCTTCGGCCTGAAGTGCTTTAGGATCTAAAAGGGGAATGGATTGAACACTTTCAAAATTCTCCTCAATTTAACTAACAGTTTATTTTATGGAGATTCTAGTAGCAGCATTCAAATGAAAAGACTTTAGATCAGAATATACATCGGATGCATTTATTACTGGTAACTGTCATTTGGCAGCTAGCTAACTTTCTATAAATTCTAATTCAACATAATTTATAACACGGCTAGATGAACTAGCAAACATATCTCTAAGAGGGTTTTGCTCAGCTTGGTCTTTATCCTCTATCTCATGGAAAGAAACTGATCTTTTGGATGAATCCATTCTTCAATAAAGAGATTAGATTTGAATACTAACCTTCTTGAACCAGTCAAACAGTACCGGATCTGATACCAATTTCTTGCAGGGGTTAGGAGGAACTACGAGTGAACCTCAAGTGATAATAAGAGAGACAGATACTACCTCAACAGCAATGTTTAAAAGCACAGAGTTTACAGTATTCAAATGATTCAGAAAAATTCTCACTCTTTATTGATTTCTCATAATATTTACAAGATCTGATCTTACAGACTCAGATGTTCATTCCTGAGATAGACTGTAATGGCATTTACCAGAATGCACTTCTCAATGAATGAGATAGCTTACTGGAGGCTACTTGGCCAATTACAGACTCAGTCTATAGAACATAAAACACACAGACGAACTTACAGACTCAAACTATGAGATCTGACCACTTTAGGTTTTGATCAGTGCCGAGCACACTGACCCGCAGGCTTCTCAGATCAGACTCTAGACTTGGAACTGATCTCCATGATGCAAGTAGATCAAGTTTAAAACTCACAGATGCAGAGCAGGAAGAATTCAGACTCCGACTCTAAACAAAAAATCAGACTCTTTGACTCTCTGACATCTGATGCCAAATGAATGAGCCTTACCTTCTTTATATAGGATGATAAGGGGGACAAACACTCATTTCAGATTTGGTACAACCTAATGACATGGATTTGGAATCATTGTTTTTAGTTAACGCCGAGGCGACATCTATACAGATATTCCTTCATCTAGACATGTGTATGTGATCGACAAAACAAAGTGGATACCTTTAAGTACAGCAGGCCCATGAGAACTGTGTAAAAGAATATTTACACTATGGATGCTTTTTACCGGAAAGCCCACGAGAAAAACCGATCACAATATCCACATGTGGCGGGGATAGTACAAAGTGGAGACCTTTTTGTGAGTCCAGAACCACTTTCTGCGCGGGTTATCTAAGATTTTGTAACTTTAGTTTAGGTGTTTGATTTTGAAAACTAGACATTTGAATTTTAATCCTAAGGGGAGTGGACCCCAAATGGATAAATATTTTGTGGATGTAATTAAATATTTCATTATGAAATTTAAATAAAATATTGTTGTACAGATTGACCAAATGAGAATTGTGAGATCACTTGCTAAATCCATGAGGATGGATAGAGGCAAATATTTCCCCAAAAAAAAAATCTTTCAAAAATCCTTGAAAGAATTTATTTCTAAATTAGATTTTGAGGAAAATCTAGTTTCCCCAATGATGTGGAGAGTAGTTGGGAAGAGGTAAAAAGCTGGGAAAAGCAGAAATCAGCTTTAAAAGTCCCTAAATAGGGAAGCCTAGGCAAACAGGAAGAAAAGCATCCTGATATTCTGACGCAGAATTAGAAACAGGCTTTGGGGAACAAAAGCTTAAATAAGCTATTCCTGAACAGACCAAAGGTTGGTCTGGTCTAGGAAGTGATCTCAGCTCGAGGGTGAGTTATGGAGATAGAGGGACTCTACGATTGGGAGGACTGGTCAAGTACCAAAGTGGTATGTTCACAGTAATGATTAACAAATTGAAATTTAATTGTGCTGTGACTGACTGTAGTTACATATGTATATTTTGGTTCCTAGATTATAATAGTGTTCCATACATTTATAGAGTTAAGAAAGGATTGAAATCCTCTCAGTTCTGCATGGTTGTAGGAATGAGATAAATTTAAAAAAAAAATCACCCAGAAGCTCTAAACCAGTCCTTGGTTTAAATATGGTGATTTATATTGCCTCATAATTCATGATTTTGTAACTTTAATCTGTTTCTGTGCATAATAGGAATTAATACAGTGGACACTGGAGATAATTGAACTTTATGAGTAGTTAGAAATTTATTAAATTTTCTGAGAAAAGTACAGACCTGTAGAATTTCAAAATAACAATACAGGGCTATTTTTAAGATGTGTACTACAGTAGGACAGATTTGAAGAAGCAGAAAATTTAGTGCTTTATACAATTCCAGCTAGTGAATAGACCTAGCTAAGCATGGTTACCAAATCCCATTGTAGTATGAGAAAAATACTTATCTCTAGCATGCAACTAACATCCTTTGCAAGAAGAATGGTTCAAACAGACCATTAGGGCAAGATGAACATGTGAAATTCTATATAATACATGCAACTGAAAAGCTGTGAAAGTAAACCATATTTCACACATCAGATCTATATAAACTACTAAACTAAGAGTATTGGCTTAAATAGTATAGATACTGGCATTATTAAACTAGAAAAAGTATAAGTGTAGAGTGACAGAAACATTATTAATAACATAAGTGAATATTTTACAAAATATCCACTAAGGAGAGTACATAGAGTTCACTGTTGTGTTATATAAAATACATGACAGTATAGACTCTATTGACATGAAAAATTTTCCATGCACTGAAAGATTTAAACCTGAAGATTCAAATAACAAATAGAGGTTTACTGACATTTTTCTTGTATAATACGGAGGAACAAAACAACAAAAATTATATAACTTTTACAGATAGACTACTGGGAGGCATAATCCATATGAGTATTTATGTAAACTAATATATCCACAAATGATATAACTGTATCGTTCAAATGAAAACAACCCAGATGTAACCGAATTAAAATGTTTATCAGGAATAACAACCTAAACTAGCCACTTGAATTTTATGAGTATAATTAATCTTTGTTCTCGTCAAATAGGAAGGAAATACATATACGAAAAATCCATAAATAAAGTTTTGAACTACATCCAAAGAATAGTGTCTCTGATAAATTAAACTGGGATAATTGGATCATAGCGCCTACATAATCAGAGTCTCAGTAGTATTAATTAGCCCTATGAAATTATTACAATTACAGTAGCAAGAGAAACTAAAAAAGGTAGACCAGAGGGGTCTGGATAAAAAGTTGGGGAAACCACGATACGAGAGTCGAGCCTCAATACGACTAGTAGGTGGTGATACCAACCTGAAAGCGAAAAAGGGAAGCAAAATTAACGCGAGTGCAACAAACCTTTTTTCTTGTATCTGCGAGAGGGAAAAGTACATGGAATTTGGATTTACCTGAAAACACAACAATAAACAGTGAGAATATGAATCGACCAATTGATGTGAAAAAAAAGAAATTGATAATAACCAAAATTGAGTTACCTGGCAAAGACAGAGCCTCTTTCCTTCAGAACGACCTGAAATCAAGGTAGTGCATAGTACAAAACAAAAAAATTAGAAAACCAGAGGTTAAATAGGGGAATGAGAAAACCCCTTAACGAATGTTACAAGAGAATGGACTCTTGCCTAAGTTATGTATCACTCGTCGGAGACGAGGAGAACAAAATCCTTGCGCCAACATTCGAACCACCTCATTTAAGTCAGGAAGGACGAGTAGAAAGATGCCCTACCAAGAAACCAGGGCGTATTAAAGTCTCATGCATGGTTAAGTAGAAGCACAGTGACTAGATAAAGATATAGTGGCATAAACAAAAGAATCAATATATTAGTACAGGAAATTGCCAGGAGACATTTCTCAACGAATCCAACGTGGTCGAAATTGTGAACGAGACTACATGGAAACTACTCTATCTAAGCCAGCTCTTGCAATCTTCCCAAAGAAATTTTACACATCAAACTATAGAACCAAAACATGGGTTCCACTGTAAAATGAGAAACGCGCATAGAAAATCATACCTGGGGTTAAATTTCGTTGGATAGGTATGTAAACCAGACGTCGGAGGAGCCGACGCTTCTCTCCACCAAAGTGTAGAGCCTCGACGCCGAGAGGTAAATGAACCAAATGAAAAGCGAAAGCGCTGCTTCAAGGCTAAAGCAGAGATTTATATTCCCGTATCAAATCCAGAAGAATGACGAACCCTAATGGGTGGAACAATCACCACCGTCCAGGTGGCTTCATATCCCTAGCTTATACACGGATCAAGTGGTAGAGATTGCTATTAATACATGTCCATTTAATACATAAAGTCTAGAGATGTACATGAAATCGAATTCACAGTACTTCCATTAATGTAATATGGTAGGCGCAAATTAAATAATGTTCAACGTGGAGTATAGACAAAAACATGAAAAAGTCCAACTCTGCGTGTGGCTACCATGGAAGCCAACGAGGCGAAAGAAAGAAACCATGGAGTGGCATTTCATAAGAAGACGAGGAAAATTGAGGGGTTGCGTAGGCAAAAAAAAACCTTGAGCCATCGTTGCCAACAAGGCAGCAGAATCTCAACGTGAAATTTTACGCCCATTCCTATCGTAATGTCACATTAAATGGAAACGTACATGAAAAATCACTGACGCGATGGTAAGTTTCATTCACTTAAGCACGCTCCCACAATTTCTATGTCAAGGAATAAAATCAAAATCAGTATAAATAGAATCATTAAACCCTGTGATGATAGCATAAGTTAACATGCCACGTGAGATTTTAAATCTGAGAAAGGGTACGAAGATGTAATCCAACTAATCACATATTAATATAAAGTCCATAGGGACATACTGATGAGCACAAAAGAGGAGGTATATTGAGACTTCCAAGCCTAAGGTGACAAGGGTAACGAGAATGTTGGAAGGTGTTAATAAATGCACCAATACGTAGAGATGTATCTAACCATGTAAATATGGTTGGGGAAAAACGTATACTGAATAATATGATATGGGAATAGAGGAATTAAATTTGAAGCCCGATCCTTTTATGAAAAATATTATAAATTCCCATACAATAAAATGAACAGGAATGGAAAAAAAAAACTCTATTCCATGACAGATCACAAAAGATGAAATTTGTAAAGAAGATTTAAATTGAAATATAATATGAGAAAAAAAAATTGGTTGGTAAGGAGGAGATGTTACATTTTTATTCCAGGAAATCTATAACTTTGGTATGTTGTGTTGTTCCATGCTTTCGTGTATATTCTCCTGACAATCATCGGTTTGTTAAACACTATTTAGTGCTTTATCTTTGTCATTACTAACCATTGATTATCCTGTCTCATGTGTTGCATTAATATTTTAGCATCTTCTATATGACGAAGATCACCAATCGTTTGACAGGGTGTATGAAAGCATTCACCAGTTCCATTATCAATACACCATGTGCATTCATTTTGGAAGTAAGATTCATAAGATAATGGGTCTATAACAGTTTTTTTAAGCCCATAATCACTCCACCAGTCTTGAAACCATTCTGGTTGTTGGTTTCCCTGCATAATCTATGTAGCACCAAATTTAAGTTTGGTCTAATGAGTTTTATTTTTACCATCTTTGTTAAGAAGATCCCACCATAACTTTTTGTACCCTGAGAAATTTTAAAGGGTATATGGAAATATCAAATATGGATTATTCCCTGGCCATTCATCGAAATTAGTCCATGTCCATTCAAGGTTTCTAGTTCTGTTGATGACCAAATAATTGTGTTAGATTCTCCGTCTATCACCTCCTTCATTCCAAATGACTGAGATATTAAGAAAGTCATTTGCCAATGACTGTTCAGTCTCATAAGAAGCTGCCATACTCTTTCAATATATCCTATCATGAATCTACTTACTTCCTTTTAGATATACTCGTCTTTTAGGTACAAGATGCTAAAGATCTGTATGGTTTTGTAGATTGGCATCTAAGACATTAGTATTTCTTAGTTTCCAAGTAGGCCTCCATTCATCTCTATACTCGGCCCAATTTTTATCTTCTGGGATAGTCCTTAAGATTTCTCTTTGGTGAATTTGATCCCATTATGTTACTATAACCATGAATTGTGCTTCCTGTACTTCTTGAATGTATTCTCTGCTTAGAAAGTGTGGAAGACAATTTAGTTCTCCTTTTATGTGCTCTACATCAAATTAAAAGTTAGCAAACAATGGTTGCCACGTAGAAAACTTGGATTCACTAGCTCTTCTGATATCTTTGGTTAAGACTTTTTGCATAGCAGAGGCATCAATCCTTAATATAAATTTTTTATTGACTAAGTGGATCTCGAATTTTTCCACACAGTTCCATGAAACTTTAACTTCATTCTCTATTGTGGAATAGTTCTTTTCAGCTGAGCTCCACTTTCCAGATGCAAATTGTACAACTTGTTATGTGCCATCCCTTTTCTGTTTGAGGACTCCCCCCCATCCTTCATTACTAGCATCACTTTCAACAATCTTGTTAGCTTCATAATCTGCAACATAAACAATAGGCAAATGTTTTACCTTTGATTTGATGTTTCTGACTACTTTAGTATATTCTTCAGTACATGTCTTAGGGTTCTTCCGAAGCCTTTGATTTAGCAATGCTCTATTAGTGGCACAGTCTTTATAGAAGCTACTTACATAATTTAAACATCCAAGAAATTTTTGCAACTAATTTTTGTCTAAAATAACATTAGGAAATATGTCTGCAAACTCTAAAGCATGCTTTTGCAAATAAATTTGTCCTTATTTGATATTGTGGCCTAAAAACTTGATAGAAGTCTGAAACATTTCTATCTTCTTTTTGCTGAGAACTAGGCCATTATTCTTTACCACTTTCAGAAAAATATTTACATGATTGAAGTGGTCATGTAAATTCTTCGACAAAATAAAAATATCATCTTTGTACACAATTATCCATTTAAAATATAGCTTGAAAATAGAATCCATCACCTTTTGGAATTTGGATGGTGTGTGCTTTAAACCAAAAGGCATCACATTCCACTCATAGTGGCATGCAGGGACACTAAATTCCATTTTGAACTTATCTTCCTCCTTGATGGTCGCTTGCCAGAATCCTGACTTCATGTTGAACTTTGAGAATGCTTTTGCTCCTGAAATTCGGGCTAAGAGCTCACTCTTATGTGGAATTGGATACGTGTTATCTGTAAGAACAATATTCAAAGGCTTGTAATTTATAACAAGTCTGGGAATTCCTCTGATATGTTCTTATCTCTTATTCACATAAAAGGCATAATAGTTCCAGGGACTGTCTGAATCTCTGATTAATTTTTTTTTTCAGCAAATCATCAATTTCTTTGCTGCATAATTCTCTGTACTATGTTCTCATAGGAATAGCCTTACTCTTACAGGGTCTTCCTATATAATCAGATTTGTAAGGAAACTCAACAGAGTGCTGTTTTCTATGTCAAAATGCATTTGGCTCTTATGCACAACATTTTGTCTCAATTTTCTGTTTCAGAACAAAGATTTTTCTTTGGACATCATGATATTCTAATTTTTCTTCAATTCTCAATGTCTCCTTTAAATCTTTGAGATCTTCAAGCTTGTTTTTGGCCAAGTCTAGTTGCTGCATAGCCTAGACCGTGGTGGAAATTCTGGGAGTAGAAATATAAGGAAGCTTGATCTTCTTTGATCTCCCATCTATACTTGGCACAATGATAAAATAACCAGCCTTATTATCTTTCAGTCTGGCTGATCCATGAGGTTCTACTGCTTCTAGAAAAACATTGCCTAAGATGCAATCGATAGGAATATCTGAAATTGCAAATTTGAGCTTAATACAATGCTTATCGAAACAAATACTTCCTTCTGCAACCTCATACTGTAATTCTTTATTTCCCAAAGTCAAAGTTAGCAAACAAATCTTGCCACCTATCAAACCTGGATTCAGTAGCTCTTCTGATATCTTTGGTTAAGAATTTTTGCATAACAGAGGCATTAATCCTTAAAAAAAAAAAATTATTGACTAAGTGGGTCTAAAATTTTTCCACACATTTCGATGCACCTTTTTGTTTTCAACCTCTTTGCCTCAGCCTGAAGGGCTTTTGAATCTAATAAAGGAATGGATTGCACACTTTTAGAGTTCTCCTGAATCTGGCTGACAGTTTCTTTTATGGAGATTCTTGTTGTAGCAATCAGATAAAAATAATTTAAGTCAGAATATACATCGGATGCATTTATTACTGGTAATTTCCATCTTGCATATGGCTAACTTTCTACAAACTCTAATTTAGTAGAGTTTAAAACATGACTAGATGAACTAGTAAACATATCTCTGAGATGATTTTGCTCAGATTGGTCTTTATCCTCTATCTCATGGAAAGAAACTAATCTTCTGGTAGAATCCATTCTTCAATAAAGAGATTAAATTTGAGTACTAACCTTAACGAACCAGTGAAAAATTACTGGCTCTGATACCAATATCTTTCAAGGGCTTCCTAACTGAATCTTGCATCAGCAACACAGGCCGACTTGGCCTTGTTGAGTCTCTTCTCTATCTTTCACTATTATAGTCCTTTACATGAACCAATACACAAACCCAGACATGAACCTACTTTTCACCGTCGCGCTCTAGCGGTCTACACACGACTTCCCTCGCCTTCAATGACCTTGGCATCCCTAGGAGTTTTCGCGAACCTCTGGTGAACCTCAAGTGAAAATAAGAGAGACAGATACTACCTCAATAGTAATTTAAATAAGCACCGAGTTTACGGTACTAAAATATTGCAGAAAATTTTCACTCTTTATTGATATTCAAAATATTGTTATAGATCTGATCATACAAACTCAAATGTTCATTCCTAAGATAGACTGTAATGGAATTTACCAGAATGTGCTTCTCAATGAATGAGATAGCTTACTGGAGGCTACCTGGCCAATTATAGACTCAGTCTATGGAACATATACACACAAACAAACTTACAGACTCAAACTATGAGATCTCGCCACTTGAGGTTCTGATCAGTGTCGAGCACACTGACCCGCAGGCTTCTCAGTTCAGACTATGTACTTGGATCTGATCACCGTGATGCAAGCAGATCGAGTTTAAAACTCGCAGATGTAGAGCAGGAATATTTCAGGCTCTGACTCTAAAACACAAGACTCAGACTCTAAGACTCTCTAACATATGATGCCAAATGAATGAGCCTTACCTTCTTTATATAGAATGATAAGGGGAACAACCAATCAAATCGGGTCGGTACCAACTAATGACGTGAATTTGGAATCATTGTTTTCGGGTAACGTCGAGGCAACATCTGCATAGAGATTCCAATACCCATACATGTGCATGTGATTGAGAAGAAAAAGTGGATGCCTTTAAGTATAGAAGGCCCATGAGAACCGTGTCAGGAATATTTACACAGAGGATACTTTTTTACCGAAAAAGCTCTCGGGAAAAACCGATCACAATATCCCTGTGACTGGGAGACAGTACAAAGTGGAGGTCTTTATTTTAGTGGAGTCCACGAGAACCACTTTCTTCTAGGTCATCTAAGATTTTTATTCCAGGAACTCTGTAGCTTTGGTATGTTGTGTCGTTCCATGCTTTGGTGTAGATTCTCCTGACAATCATCGGTTTGTTCAACACTATTTGGTGCTTGATATTTTTCATTACTAACCATTGATTATGTTGTCTCATGTGTTGCATTAATATTTTAGCATCTTCTATATGACGAATATCACAAATATTTTGAGAGGGTGTATGAAAGCATTCACCAATTCCATTATCAATACATCATGTGCATTCTTTCTGGAAGTAATATTCATAAGATACTGGGTCAATAGCATTTTTCTTAAGCCCATAATCACTCCACCAGTCTTGCAACCATTCTGGCTGTTGGTTTGCCTGCATAATCCATGTAGCACCAAATTTAAGTTTGGTATAATGAGTTTAATTTTTACCATATTTGTTAAGAAGATCCCACCATAACTTTTTGTACCCTGAGAAATTGTAAATGGTATCTAGAAATATCAAATCTGGATTATTCCCTGGCCATTCATTGAAATTATTCCATGTCCATTCATGGTTTCTAGTTCTGTTGATGACCAAATAATTGTGATAGATTCTCCATCTATCACCTCCTTCATTCCGAATGAATGAGATATCAAGAAAGTCATTTTCCAATTACTATTCAGTCTCAGAAGATGTTGCCATACTCTTTCAGTATATCATATCATGAATCCATTTATTTCCTTTTGCATATACTCGTCTTTCAGGTACAAGATGCTGAAGATCTGTATGGTTTTGTATATTGGCATCTAAGACTTTAGTATTTCTT
The DNA here is from genome assembly GCA_034641835.2 of Pinus albicaulis. Lineage (NCBI taxonomy): Eukaryota > Viridiplantae > Streptophyta > Pinopsida > Pinales > Pinaceae > Pinus > Pinus albicaulis. The sequence continues at coordinate 616,848,407 of CM076569.1, forward strand.
AGTTGCCAAGTAGGCCTCCATTCATCTCGATACTCAGCCGAATTTTTATCTTCTGGAATAGTCCTTAAGATTCCTTTTTGGTGACTTTGATCCCCTTCTGTTACTATAACCATGACTTGTGCCTCTTGTCCTTCTTGAATGTATTCTCTGCTTAGAAAGTGCGGAAGACAGTTTAGTTCTCCTTTGATGTGTTCTACATCAAAGTCAAAGTTAGCAAACAAAGCTTACCACCTAGCAAACTTGGATTCACTAGCTCTTCTAATATCTTTTGTTAAGACTTTTTGCATACCAGAGGCATCAGTCCTTAATAGAAATTTTTTATTGACTAAGTGGATCTCAAATTTTTCCACACAATTCCGTGTAGCTTTAACTTCTTTCTCTATTGTGCAATAGTTCTTTTTAGTAGAGCCCCACTTTCTAGATGCAAATTGTACATCTTGTTATGTGCCATCCTTTATCTGTTTGAGGACTCCTCCCCATCCTTCATTACTAGCATCACTTTCAACAATCTTTTCAGCTTCAACATCTGCAACATAAAGAATAGGCAAATTTTTTACCTTTGCTTTTATGTTTCTAACTGCTTCAGTATGCTCTTCAGTACATGGCTTAGGGTTCTTCTGAAGCCTTTGATTTAGCAATACTCTATCAGTGGTATAGTCTTTATAGAAGCTGCTTACATAATTTAAACATCCAAGAAATCTTTGCAACTGAGTTTTGTCTAAAATAACATCAGGAAATCTGTCTGCAAACTCTAAAGCATGCTTCTGCAAAGAAATATGTCCTTCTTTGATATTGTGGCCTAAAATATTGATATAATTCTGAAACATTTCTATCTTCTTTTCGCTAAGAACTAGGCCATTATTCTTTACCACTTTCAGAAAAATATTTACATGTTTGAAGTGGTCATGTAAATTCTTCGAAAAAATAAAAATATCATCTATGTACACAATTAACCATTTAAAATATGGCTTAAAAATAGAATCCATCACCTTTTGGAGTTTTGATGGTGCATGCTTTAAACCAAAAGGCATCACATTCCACTCATAGTGGCCTGCAGGGACACTAAATGCCATTCTGAGCTTATCTTCCTCCTTGATGGCCACTTGCCAGAATTTCGACTTCATGTCGAACTTTGAGAATACTTTTGATCCTGCAATTCTGGCTAAGAGCTCACTCTTATGTGGAATTGGATACGTGTTATCTACAAGAACAATATTCAAGGGCTTGTAATTTATAACAACTCTGGGAATTCCTTTGATCTGTTCTGATCTCTTATTCACATAGAAGCCATAATAGTTCCAGTGACTCTCTGACTCTTTGATTAATTTTCTATTCAACAAATCATCAATTTCTTTGCTATAGAATTCTCTGTACTCTCTTCTCATAGCAATAGCCTTACTCTTACAGGGTCTTCCTGTATAATCATATTTGTAAGGCAACTCAACAGAGTGTTGTTTTCTATGCCAAAATGCATTTGGCTTTTCTGCACAACATTCTGTCCCAATTTTCTGTTTCAGAATAGAGATTTGTCTTTGGACATCAGGATATTCTAATTCTTAAATTCTCAATGTCTTCTATTAGAAATGGTAATACGATATTTCTAGAGAATTCTTTTAACTGCTTCTTGAGATTTTCTTCCTCTGTTCTTTTTGATTCAACTGCATCTAGACATTTTGAAGAAGTATGAACTGGTTTTCCACATAACCAACAGGTCAATTTGTCCCACTTTCCCTGCTTATGAGAGTGCAGTTGGATGTCAGTTGGCTGGTAATAGTGGGTCTTCAGGATATACTTATAATATCCTTTTCTTTTTTGTTAACCGTTTCTTCTTTTTCGATATTTGGTTGGATATCTCTTTTTCTTTCTTTCTTTTTCTTTTTCTGCAGAGAATTGTTCATCTTCATATTAGTACATAATCCAACCATTTTTTTGGTGATGATTGTGTATATTTCTCCCCAAGTGTAAGATTCAAATGGCAACTGGAATGCATCATGCTGTTTAAGCAGATCAATAAATTTGGATGGAAGTGTAGCAAGATATACTTGTTTCCAGAGAAAATTCCGAGGATATTTTACCAAAAATATTCTTTGCTTCCAATCATTATGAAATTCTTCATACTATGATAGCTTATGGCATTTGATGTTTATAAGAATCATTTCATTCTTATCAGCTATCTCTAACTATGAACCACACCAGTGTTCGAGAATCATGGAAGTCAAAGCACCAATAATATTGCTTTGAGGAGTGCCATCTATATTAAATACAACATCACCTTGTTCATCCTTTAATGTTTCATTTTCCATTTTCTTGATGAGTGCTGGGGATGATTCAATCTCCCACCAATTTTCCAGAATACCAGTAAAACATTGAATGAGTGTTTTACAAGCTTCTACTTCAGTTTTACCTCTTAAGCACATCATCTTATATTCAATAAAAATTAAGTCAATTACCTATCTAATCTGGTTTACAGTCTGATTGTATACATTCCATTCTCTATGAGCATCTAGACGGAATGTATATGCCTCTGGAGCTTTCCCCTTAATATCAGGAGCAGGATATCTTGAAAACTGACTTTCCAATGGCTCATAGATTGGAAATAATCTAGTTTCTGGTCCTGAGGGAGACACTTCATCTTTTTCTTTTCTTAAAGAAGATACAGTGATTTTCTCTGTGGATTCTACTTCTTTACTAAACTGAGCTTCTTCTCATGGAAGAAGGTGTGGAAATTTTTCAACTGGTTTGATAGGATGTTGGATTTGAGAATTCCTTTTATAAAGGAATGTAGATGGGACTGGTCTTTCAACAATATTTATTTGAGCTCTATCTAGTTGTACACAGAGCTTTTCTATAGATCCCTAGGTTGAATGAAATTATTTTTCAACCTTGGCTTCTAAAGCCTCAACCTTTTCCAAGGATTCTCTGGAATAACTTATCATAGAAGAAGTTACAAACTGAATCTTATTCAAACTATTATTTACATCAGAAACTAAAACTGTAAGACTATCAAAATAATCTTTTACTTTAGCAGCTTTAGCAACATTTATATCAAGGCCTTTTATTGTAGTATTAGTCCAGTTAAGTTGGTCACTGGCCTTCTGTATTCTCCCATCTATGCCTAAAGCATTATCATCTTTTATCACTAAAGGAATTTCTTTAGCTGAACTCTGAGCCTCTCCTAGCATTATTCCTTTAAGGGGAGGAAATGTTGTGTTGGTCTCAACCTTACTGCCATCCATAGTAGTCCATGAATGTTGTGAAGAGGAAGGAGTGGTTGTTTCTGTCATCAAGACAGCTTCTGCTTCAGATATCTTCTTCCAAGAATAGAAAGATATTCATTCATTGTTGTGGTCCATATATTCCTTCCATTCTGTGGCAAGCCTTATTCTTTCTTCTCTGCTAGTGCTTTTGTCAAAAGCATCAGTCTCAAGGTGTGTATCAAGATCCCAATTTAACATGGCCTTCATCCAATGGGTATCTATCTTATTTTTGGACACTCGTCCATGACTGAGAAGAACTTGTGCATATCAGGGGCTGAAGGCTTTTTGCAGTCAGCAGGAAATTATTTAAATATGCTACTTGGAATCAAATCATTCAACTGTTCCAAGTATCCAATACCATATCTGGGCATGCCAGGTGGTCTCAAGTTGCTGAATATCTCTATTAGTCTTGGATCTTCATTTTCTAATGAAGGCAGACTATGCATCATCATCACATGATCAGGCTCATGTGGAAATGGGATGTTTGAACACTTCAGATTTGGACATGGATTGACAGATGTGGAAGGCGGGGCTTCTCTAGTCCTAGGATGATGATTATAGTGAATGACTATTTCAGCAAGGTTGCTTAAATTTACAACACATTTTCAATTAGGACAAATAACTTCAATGGGATTGAAATTAACTAACTGGGCTAATTCAAATAATTCAATGTGTTGGCAATGTACAATGGATTGCAAAGAAGAAGCAGTATCAACAACTTCAGGGTTTCTAAACAGAGGTGAATTTTTACAGAGAGTATCTATCCTTCTTCGATCAATAGTGGATCTTCTTGGAAAGGATATGACAGCAGAGGATTTATTCTCTTGGACATTGGATAAAGTGATACTATGCATACATCAAGGTGATTATTCTTGTGTGATCGCAAAGTCATGTTTAAAAAAACATTAGAGAGAGATATTTCATTCTTTTCAAAAGTATAAATTCAAGCACAAGGTATGGCCTATTCAAATACAGCTTCCATTTATTCAACGACCGTGTTTCTCTCGGCTTGGATTGCTTTGCATTCAAGCGATGTATTTAAAATGAGTATAAATAAGGTGACATCGCTGGTAGTGCGACACTTCCTGTGTTCCGTAAATTCTGAAAATTTTAAAAGGAACACCAAGGATTTGTTTTTTATAAGCTTTTTAAAAAAAAATTCCAGAGATTTGTTTGAGTTATAAATAGGAGTTGTCTTTAGTGTGACTTTTTGGAGTTTCAGGTGTCGAAATCCAATGAAACAATTTGAGGTAAAATCTTGATTTATGTTATTTAAACTGGTTTTTTGACTATATATATGGATTCAATGCCCTAAAAAAACCCTAGCGAACTTAGATTCTGCAAGGATACCCATCAAACTTCTATTTTGAATAAATTCTTACCAGAATTTAGAAAAATTAGACTAGAAAAAACTATTGTAAAAGCCTTCAAAAAGTCGCACTATAGACTACTCATTATAAATATAAGATGCGAAGTATATACAGTGTTTAAATTATTTAAAAATGTATTTAAGTAAACAAAAATTCAATATTTAGTCATTAAATTCCAGAAAATATGGCCAAAAAATTTAAAAATTAAAACATTTAAACAGCGATGAATTAAAACAATTAAACATTGCCAAAAGCTTCTCTACATTACTTGCACAATAACTACGAACAATTTACATAAACCATGCACAATTTCTATAAATCATGAGTGATTATCAGTCTCTACATTACTTGCACAATAAGTAAGAACAATTTTCATAAACGATGCACAATTTCTATAAATCATGAGTGATTATTAGCGAGAGACCGAGAAGCCGACTGCGTGAGAATACAGAGGAGAAGATGGCGAGGCCGTTTGATAAACAAGAAAAAGAGTACTCAGAGAGCAGACCTACTTATCCTGCTTCATTTTTTTCCATGTTGGCATCTCTCATAGCCAATCATCAACTCGTTTGGGATGTTGGTACAGGAAATGGACAATCTTTTGTTTCTGTAACTTCTCTTACTCTCTTCTTTCATTTCATTTCACTCTCTTTCTTTTTTTGTGCCAGAGAAGACAGTAGATGGAGGTGGAGGTGGTGATTCCTCAGATGTGTGATGATAAACCCTTTTCTACAAAACTTAGAGGGGAATAAGTCGTTAACTCATCAAAAAACGGTTCAATAAATAGTTTTGATTAATTTTGAACATGTCCATTATACCTCTTAATTATTAGTTTTTACCTCTTAATTATTAATTTTTTATTAACTATTAATTTGATGGCTTAAAAATCTTCAATTATCTAACATTTCATCTGATAAAATAAGACAAGGTGGCAGCTAGGAGAGTTATTTTCAAAAAATAAAAATTATTTTCTAAGTAAAACAAAACATGTTGGTATAACATATTAAGATATTTTTAAAATAAAATATATATATGGAAAAGTTTATTGGTTATCTCATGCTTTTGCGTGTTACATTGAGGTGATCATAATCATAGTCTCGGGTTCTTTATATTTCCAATTTACTAATATGTGAATCTCGGGTATATTTTCATTTTTTAGGGCTAGATTTTGGTAATAGTTACCAATCAAATTAAGATTTTTTAATTTATTTATTTAAAAACGTTATAAAAATACCAAAAAAATATCTAAAATATATAAATTATAGAACTCAAATTTTTAATTTTAACAATATTCAGGTAAAAATCGCTAGAAAATATCCTCAAAAACTCAAAGAATAATTTAACTAGGGCTTTATAAATGCAAACATAAATGAACCGTGAAACCTCCTAATCATATGGTTAATGAAATTCCACATATGTAATGCTTTCCCTACCTCCACGGGAACGAGAGGGAAACAAAGCCTGGTGTCCGCTAATTTTGTATTGATTCATTTATGGCATCTTCATATATTTGGCAATATCATGAAATTCAAATTCGTATTCTTTCTTTTCCTCTTGTTCACTTCGAGGTTTCAATGTTTACAATGCCTATATATGATTAATTTTGTATAAATTACTATTTGTTACATAAATTTAAAGATTCGATAAGTATCAATTCATTGTAAATATTAAAATATTTAGTTTAAAATATATTTTAAAGTTATTAATATTTAAAAAAAAAACATAAAAATGAATATCTATATATATATAAATTATTATTACTAACAAAAATTAATATATGAGTTAAGTATATATATTTATAAAGTTAGCTAATATGATTGTGAAGCAGGATTTATTTATTTAGTGATAAACATTCTTCACTTATAAATATGCTTTGTTACAATAAACTGGTTTATCAATACCCCATGTCCAAAACCATAAAATATATGACCTTTTTTTATAAATAATCAAATTATTTAAATAGGTAGAAAGAGCACAACTATATTTGAGATAGATATTAATTTTTAGCCTATGATAATTACTAAAAATATATTTAGAATATTCTATGAAGGTTAAATAGACATGCTTATTTTGAAATAGGGCTTTTAAAATTTTATTTTGACTATCAATAATTATTAAATTAATTATAGGAATTCAACTTATATGGAATATTCTAACATATTCATGTTAGTATACAAAAATCAAAGATTGAGATTTATCTCCAAAGTAATCATGTTATGTTTTCCTTTTTAATTAAATTGATTAAATAAAAATTGTTATATAAACAAGTGTCATTTGAAGTAAGTTATGGTATTTCAGGCATATAGTTTTAATAAATCATGATATTGTAACAAATCTAATTTATATATTAAAAAAATATTTAGTAAAGTAAGATTAAATCTTCATATTGTTACTTTTAAAAATATATATTATATATATTTAATTTAAATATTAATTTTTTTTATAATTAATAATAAAAATAATAATTTGAAATACAATCATAATTGAATTATGATATATATATATATATATATATATATATATATATAATAAAGTGTAACATCACCTCTAAATTACTTTTAAAAAAACCGTAAATCACTTGGCTATATATCACATACAATAATTTCTACGTCTATTGGAATGAAATGCGTTTTTCCACCACATGAAACATTGTGATGAATTTTATGTGTGATTTGCACTGTAGTTCTTTTTAACTACTGGTTTGACACTCAAGATATATCTTTCAATTTAGCTCATAGATTTCTATGTATTATAGCATGCCGTGTCTTTTCATTTTCAAGATGAAGGAATATATAGATGATATATTAAATGAAATCATCTAATTATTTGTTATTCCTTACAATGTATGGTTGTGGTCGTCCATATTTCTCTCTGTCTATATATATATAATCTTATGTTGTCTATTAAAATTGTTGATAATAATGTTTATATATATAACTATGATATTTGTTACATAGCTTATACATATTTATGTATTATGGCATGTTGTTTATATATATATATTAAGTGAAACCATTTAATTAGTTGTTATTTCTTACAATGTATGGTTGTGGTCACTTAATTTTTCTATGTCAATAGCTATTGCTTATATACATATATATCACGTTTTCCATTAAGGTTGTTGATAATATATGTTTACATATTTAACCATGGTATTTGCTTCTAGTGGGATAATGCATAATGATGAGTGAACATTCTAGACCTTGGGACCCTCGTGGCACTTGTAAATGCATCAAATTGTTTATAACATTGTTTACATGAAGGGATTATGTGTAATGAGGTCGCATGGCCTGATCACAACCTATACAAGTGTATTAATTTGACGATGATGGTATCCTTGGTTTAATCGATGGTGGGGATTATCTGACATCCTTAGGGTAACTACCTACAACACCCATATGCCTCCACTATTGTCTCATTTGAATTTGCATGGGTTGAGATCCGAGCTTGCAACCTTGAGATTAAGTTGATAATGACTATGATTTTAGCTTGATTCAAAGGTTTTTCCACCATAATTGCATCTGTCTTTCTAGGAAATTGATGAGAGCTATAATTTCCTCCTAGTCAATGCAAGGTTTACTCACGATTTCTTTCATTGAACCTTGAATTTTTTTCCTTCATTTATTTTCATTATAGATATAATTTTGTGAAATATTGGCCAAATTATTGTCGAGGACAACAACTAACTTACTAGTTTGGTGTCGTATATGCAATTCAATTGTGGATTTCTTAAATATTCTGGTCTTGAAGACCATCTTACATAATAATTTCAACCATACTATGCCTTCCTCATGGCTCCCCCAATAATATTGTTTTATAGGAATGTCTAATTTATTAACCCTCACTCTATTATTTCTAGAGGCGCAATCCAATATCTTTTCCTTATAGATGCATAAAGAATTACATATGAAAGAGCATGTTAATAAGGAAAATTAAAACACACATAAATGAAGAGAAACATGAAAGAATGATAAGATAAGACAAGGAATTGATTACAGAGTTCATCCAATTTGTACATGTCTCTCAACCCTGCTCAATAGTGGGGAGGCCTTCATTCATTAAAAAAGGAGAATCAGTATAAGAAAATTTTACATATGAACCCTTATACCTCCAAGTTGGAATATGGCCAAAAAATAGAGAGTTCAGGTGCATAAATGGATGGAACCACACAAATCTTGGCGAAAAATCATCCAAAAATGATTGTCTGAACCACCAATTCTAACAAATAATCCCTTCTACACCTATTGGAATATTTTTTATGCCCCCAAGATACCATGGAGCAAGGTTATGACCTCCTTCTAGGCTTAGGGCTCTGCTCCTGCAATTAAAAAAAATAAAGTCTTGAAAAACGCATCAGTCCTATGTCGGGAGCATCTAAAGCTGCAAGTTTAAATACACCTTAGCAGGTGGAGTTTACGATATTGTGTGATTGGGTGCATTGGAGAACTTGGAAATTGTTGGATAGGAGGTTGGGGGATCAAATCATGTCCCTTCTGAACACAGTGTATGGTTACTTTTTGCACTGTATGTGGTCATCTCATTGGTGGGGTGGGATCCACTCAGTGCAACCCACGCACTCACACTTCATTGTTTTAGTTCTGGGGGTTGGTAGGTCCATTGGGGTTGGCCCACCTCCCCATTCCCTTTGCTATTAATATATGGTACACGGGGCCAGTGGGGGTGAAAACTCGGCCCCCATTAATATCATCGTTTAGGTGGTGGGATTGGTGGCCCCACCATCTCTTTTTTTTTGTTTTATATTTTATTTTATTAACCATATCCTTTTTTAGTATTTTTTCTCAAACCATAGGGCTATTGGACATTTTAAGTGTCTAACAAGTTTTCCCAGAAATAGGCTGGATTTTGGTGCTAGATTCTGCCAATTTTCTGCCTCCTTAAGTTTTCCACATGTGTAAGTCAACCATGAACTTTGACTAGCTCTAACTTCCTCATACAAGCTTGGATTTGAGTGTCTGTTATGCCATTGGAATCAAGGCAATGAGAACTTCAATCTGATGTTGAGTTTGCTGAATTCTAAACACTTTTATTTTTGAGCAATTTTAAAGCCACTTATTTTCGGAGATGCTCCTAGATCAATCCTCCCCACTGAAGATCTTTTGGACCACCAAAAGCATTAACATATCCAACACAATGCATGTTTCCTCACCAAACCACACTTTCAATCATCTGTACACAAATCTGATACATCCTTTGCAATCACATAAAAACTATACATGACTCAATCAACTCCACACTTTCCAAGAGTTTATAGCAGACACTTTTTGGTCAAGGATTACATAATAGAAACCAATCCTTAAACTACTCATAAGAGAAGTCCAAAAACATCATCATTGCATTTCAAAATTATGGAAAACACATGATCACTTTTACATTTATTTGCAACGCATGATTTACACATCGTGGCCATAACAAGCTAATACCTCTAAAAAAACCATCTATTACTTAATAAAGTAAATGGGTCATCTTCATATGGCAGATTTTATTGTGGAATATTTTCGATGACTCGATTCTTCATGGGTGATTTTTGAGCCTAAAGGATTTGATATGTAGATTTTGGTGTTCATCCTTGTTGCAATGATTCTTCCTCTTCCATACTTTCTAGATCATCTTGGAATGCTTCCTCCCGATGTGCCTCTGATAAGTGTTCATGGATCCCTCATTGTTTATTGAATGTGATGAGGTGCTATCATCATTTTTCATTGGTGGGTCATTGGTTGTTTTGTAGAATTCCCCAAAATCCTTCCTGAGATACGCAAGTCTTGCATGATGGGGTGATTATTCTACTTTGATGGGGTTTATGATGCCATTTCCATCAATGTCAAGGCCCTTCCCTTGATACCCCATTTTCTTCAATAGTTTGGATCTGATTCTTGTAGTATGTTTTTCAAAAGTAGCGAAATCATCATCATGAAAAGTATATGAAATCGAAGAATAACTTTTTACCTCAAGGTAGTTATGCTGCAATTTTTCCAAGGCCTCATCCTTAGCTTGCAACTGGTGTCGCAAACTTTGTTTCTCCTTTTCTGCTTCCTGTAGGAGTCTTCGTAGCTTAGTATTCTATGCTTGAATGTTTTGATTGATTTCCTCAAGTTCCTAGAGCCATGCTGCATTGGGAACCCTTTTCATATTTGGTACACTATCTATTGAAATTTTTGTTTCATCTCCTAAATCGGAACCCAAATCAATGGGTCTATCTACTGCGATTTCAAGAGCTCCAATCCTCCTTTCATCACCAGAATCTGATCCTGGGTCAATTGGTCAACCTCGTGAAAATACCGCAACTGTGACATTCTAATATTCCTCTAATTAGGATTCTTTATCTTGTTACATGGTGGCATCTCTCTTCTGCCTCTCCTTTCTTTCATCCCTCTTAGTTCTCATCTCAGGGTACAATTTCCAACAATTTTCTTTGTCTTGTCCCTCTTTCTCACAATGTGTACAAGAGGGCCTTATTCCTCATCTCTTGGCTATTGCGGCTCTTTTTGGGTGGTCATTTTGTTCATGCATCCCCCTTCTTTCAAAATGCATGGCATTCACAGTGGCCTCATTGATAGTAGCACGCTCAAACAATAATAATGAATGTGTTATGTAACTATGTAAAGAACCGATCTACTTAGTTACAACCTCTGGTGAATGTAATGCAATTTCTAAGTTTAATGCTTGTTTTCTAAATTCTTCAGTGAAGTTTTTTACATTTTTACCTTTGCCTTGATTTAGGTTTTTCCATTCTGTTAATGCCTTTTCTTATAACCCAAGGGGAAAAAATATTTTTTCAATGCAAAAATAAAATTGACCATGAGGAGAGAAGGTTACTGCTTGCAATTTTCTCTCCCACCGAACGAGAGTGGTGCCAACCAGCTGAAGGGATTCCAAATAGATCTTGGCCTTGTCTTTCTTGATCTGTTAAATCCGAAAGTATACCTCAATCTGTCTAATCCAATTGTTGAGATTTTTTGCATTACATTCTCAGATATATGTCTATGACATCTATGATAATGATGAGAAGAAGAAGAGGAAATGTCACTAGAATATGGAGAGGGAGGGGGCTCTTCTCTAATCTCCATGATTTACTAATCCCTGATCATCTACATCTTTCTTCTCGAGATTGACGGTCTTCTCATACTTTGCGAACAATTTTTCTACTTTCTCTACCATGTTGTAGAATGCCTTGCGTTAATTCTGATTTTCTTCCCAATGACCTTCTTCATATGTCATGTTTCTTATTCATGGTGCACATATTGCTTCGGGGTCAAAGGAATTAGGATTTCCTTCACCTCTTTGTATCTTGTTTCTGGTTAGCATATACTCATGTAATTCACATCGAAAAAGACATGCTCTAATACTACTTGATACAAGATCATTTTGTTATATATGCATAAAGAATTACATATGATAGAGAATGTTAACCAAGGAAATTAAAACACACATAAATGAAGAGAAAAAGAATATGAAAGTAAAGTAAGCCGCCACAAGGAATTGATTACGGAGTTTGTCCAATTTGGACTACATGTCTGAGCTCTGCTCAACAGTGGGGAGGCCTTCATTCATTAAGTGGCATAAAAAGACAATCAATACAAGAAAAATTTACATATGAAACCTTATACCTCCAAGTTCGAAGATGGCTGAAAAATGGAGCGTACAGCTGTAGAAACAAATAGAACCATTGAAATGCTCGTGAAAAATGATGCAAGAATGACTGTCTGGATGCCCAATTCTAACAAAAATGCCTTATACACCTATTGGACTCTGTTTTATGCCCTCAAGGTGCGCTAGAGCAAGGTTTTGGCCTCCTTCCAAGTCTCTAACTTCCTCATACGAGCTCAGATTTTAGTGTCATTTGCATCGTTGGAATCAGGGAGATGAGCACTTCCATTTGGTGCTTAGTTTTATACATTCTAAACTTTTATTTTTTAGCAATTGTAAAGAAACTTATTCTCTAAAATTGACCTCGAATAAGGGGTTTTCTTTCAAATATAAATTTTAAATTTAGGAAATCATTCTACTCTAGTAGGGTGTTGAAATATAGACACCAGCATTCCTTAAAAAGGTCATATTTTTTTCATCGGTAGACTTATTTTACATATCCTTGTGAAAATTTCTAAGAAATTCGAGAGTTGGACTAAGAAATTTCTTCTTTTTTTTCACAGTTTATTTGTTGGTTGCACTTTGTTTTTGGCATTTTTCGAAGCTAAATATTTCTAATTTATCTTCTTTCTGCTATGACTACTACAATTTCTCATTTTATTTTACCCTTTATAGGCTTTTGATGTCATTATCAGTCTTCAACTTGTTCGTGGTTTACGTGAAAATAATTTGTGATTGGGGTTTTTAGTGAAAGGACTTTGACTAGAAATGATTACAATTTCATTTTTTATCTCTCTATATCGAGGTTTTCATTAAAATGTTTAGGGAAAATTTCGAGTCACCATGGAAAAATATATAACAATTATTTTTTAGTGAGGGTTTACCCCTTCTGTTAACTTCAATTTTCTTACTTTGAAATTTTGAGATATGGACGATACCCATATGACCAAGAATGTATCTTTCTTTATTTCATTTCAAGAAAATTAATTTTATTTTAATTCCTTTATCATTACTATGCATGTTAATATGTACCCAATAAAAATTTCGTTGGATTTGTTATATAATTTCAGTTTTTATCTATGCATACATACAAGTGTATATTTCGTATATGTGATAAGTTCAACATAACTTAAACATCGTTATGATAACGCATCTATGTATAAACTATGATATTTGTTATTTAGTTTCTTTTCATTTTAACACGAACTAGGAAATAAGCGTGGGGGACTCCTCACATGGGGAACCACCTAAGGTTTCCTTAAGCCCTATTAATTTTATTGCCACATACTGCATGTCATTTGGTGAGTGGACACAATTATTTTTCTCGTCTTTGACATTAGACATACTAACGTTGACAACATACTTTACTACAGATAATCGGTTCTTTTACTGTTTTTTAATATTTCCCCTTTCCTCCATTTTTGCATTGAACCCATTTTCGTGTTAAAATATAAAATTAAAATTTATTACATATGAATTATATTTTTATACTTCCCATTTCTACCTCCTAACTGCTACTTTGGTGAACCATTCTTATTCTTTTTTCCCACATTCTTTTTTTCCACATTCAATTGAATAGTGAATACCAGGGTTAGACTTTAATTAGAGATTCTCTTCTGAAATATCTCCATCAAAGGAAATTATTATTCTATACCTATATCCTTTAGTTTTGCTACAATGGGAAACAATACAAATACTCGTACATAGATTTATATATTTACTCACACAATGTTAATAGCATTATCCATCCATTTTCTAAAAAATAACTAGAACACTTAAAATCATAGAATATCTTCTATCATACTTTTATAACCCACAACATTCATAAATAACACAATTAACATAGATTTATCTAGATATTTATATACTTATCTAAATATTTACTAGGAAAAAATAAAGGTTTCTACGTTTCTCCTAACCGTAAACTACATCCCCCAGTAGTTCCCCTCAAGCTCTACTCCTCAATGCCTAGAAAACAACATAGGATGTATTCTTCAACTTCACCTCCTTACCCTTTAGCAATGTCTTGCTCTTTTATGGGTTCAAATCCAATCTTTCTCTCCCACTGGAATTTTCTTTAAAGTTGATTGTCTTTATCTCATCTAGTCTTCTATACACAACTTCCACCCATAACATTTATTTCTAGGCATGAAACCTTTCGTGGTATATTTCGGCCAAAAATTCAAGTGAAATGAAAAAGGGAGGATTTTTCTTCTTTTTTTCCTGCCCCTTCTTAGGAATAAATGATTCCATCAGTTTTCCTGGAAGTCAAGAGTATAATCTGACTTTATATCATTTAATATATTTTCCATAATCATAGCACACAAAAACTATTTTTCTTTTATAAATGAAAATAAATATTTACATTGTCACATCATGTCACTTATTCGAATTTAACTTTTCAGCTACATGTCCAATGTAAAAACCATAAAAATAAATTTACCCGAAGGTTAATGTTATATATATTTTTTCTTTTTCTTATAATACTTTAAGACAAAATATCTAACTATTTTTTGTTTCTTATAACTTATGGTTGTGATCACACGCATTTCTCTATGTCAATCCCCACACACACACACACACACACACAGATATACATATCATAGTGTCTGACCTTGTCCAACAACCTTTATCATAATATATGTTTACATATAACCAATGTATTTTTTTCTAGTGAGATATATACTTAACGTTCGATGATAATTCTCGGCCCTAGGTCCCTCATTTCACTTGTCTACATATGGGATTTGTTGGCACTTTGTTGACATGAAGGGATTACATGAAATGGAGCTGCATGGCTCGACCACACCCTATATAGGTTTCTTAATTTGAAGGTGAGTATATACTCATTTTGATTTATGGTGGGGATCATCTGACACCATTAGGGTAACTACCTACCCCACACACCCCCCCCCCCCTAGGTCTCTCACCACAATAGACGGATTTTCATTTGCATGGGTTGAGAGTCAAGCTCTGCAACCTTGAGATTATGTCGTGAAATATTAGGCTTTTACCCTATATTTGAAGGTTTTTCCATCATAATTCTATCTATATTACTAAAGAAACTAGTGAGATCGAGGGTTTATTACACATGAGGTGGGGTTTAATCTCAAGGTATTTCATTGACCCCTCCCTTTTGTTCCTTAATTTATTTTCATTGTATGTATAATTTTTTGCAACCTTGGCCGAATTATTGTGGAGCACAAGAGCTAACTTACTTTGTTCCATGGAATATATACAGGTCAGTACTAGATTTCTTGAATATTCTAGTGCCGGTGACCATCTTCCATAGGAATTTTGACCATGTTATTCCTTCCTCATGGATCATTCAAAAATAGTTTTTCAGAGGTAAGTCTAAATTTCATAACCCTAAATCTATTATTTCTAGAAGGGGTTTTCTTTCAAATACAAATCCAATATTAGGGAATTATTTCCACTTTAGTAGGGTGTTGAATTAGATACTTCACCCATCCTTAATAAGTTGATAATTTTGTTATCATTAAAATTATTTTACATATCCTTGTGAAAAGTTTTAAGAAATTTGAGGGTTCGACTAAGGAAGTTCTTCTTTTTTTCTCACAGGATAGTTCTCCATTGTGCTTGGGTTTTATTTATGGAATTTTCAGGAGTTAGATACTTACAAGTTCTCTTACTTCTATTATGGTTGCTACAGGTTCTTATTTTCATTTACCCTTTGAAGGTTTTTGATTCCATTACCAGGATTTGGATTTTCCGTGATTCACAGAAAAATTATTTGTGATTAGGGTTTTTACTGAGAGGGCCTTAACTACCTAAGATTACAATCTATTTTGTTATATCTTTTTCTAGGAAGTTTCATTAAAACTTTTGGACTAAATACTCAGTCTCCATGGACAAAATTCTATAATAAATATCTTTTTCTATTGAGGGTTTACCCCTTTTTTTAACTTCAATTTTCTTGATTTGAAATTTTGAGATATCGTTGAAAAACATATGGTCGAGAATGTAACTTAATTTATTTATTTTCAATAAAAATAATTGTATCGTAATTCTCTTATGGTTTCTCAACATGTTAATATATACCTAGTCAACGTTTCTTTAGATTTTTTATATAATTTCCTTTTTGTATGTATGCATACATATAGGTGTAAAATTTATATATCCAATAAGTGAAACCTAACTTAAATATTGTTAGGATCACATATTTATGTATAAACTATGAGTATTGTTATTCGGTTTATTTTTTATTAAATATTAGCTGGGCTAGAAGCCCTAGTGGACTCCTATTATGGAGGACCAAGAAAATTTTCGTGAAGCCCTATTAAATTTATTACCATAGAATACATGTCCTTTTTCCAGTTGAAAATTTTCTCCTCCTCATATTTGGCTTGAGAAATACTAACCTCTTATACACACATTACTACTGATAACTAGTATTTTAGTAGTGTTATTCTAAACGTAAAGTGAAACAGAAGGAAATTTATGATTTCTCCTAATAAGATCAGTGATAGTAAAACTTTAATAGTAATTTTTAACTGCGGTATTCTAAACAGAAAGTGGCATAGAAGGACACCTATGATTTCTTCTAATATGATTAGTAGTGAAATATTTCTTGTTTGTGTAGAATTTCCAAGAAATACTTTCCCTTAGAGAAGAAGGACAATTTGGGGAGAAAAATATGGAGAACATGTCCAATTTGGAGGAATATCTAAAAAATATGGAAGTCCCCATGGAAAATCTAGAATAATACCTCTTGCAATGTTGGGGAAACGAAACATCATACCATGACACTTTCAAAAAGAAGAAATGAAGTAATGTGGACTTTCAAGTTAATCTCAATAAGTTGGAGCTTTTGGGATCATGGGACGAGATCATACAAAAGAATTTTGATAAGGAGGAATCACCCGATGATTTCTAGTGCACGAAAGAGTACATAATACAGGGCACTCACTACAAGCTAGTTGTTGAGCCTTTGGATATTTCAAATTATTACATGTTGAGCAAGAAAAAGTACTCAGGATCCTACCTTACTCATGAAAGACCTAATCATTATAAAACTCTTCAAAAGTGGTTAGAAGACAACGAATATATTAAGCATATGCAACCACCCAAAATGCTTCCTCATTACTCTTTCCTTTGGGATTTATTTGAAAAAATTGTATCCTTGAAAAGTAAAATTAAATTAAATTGGAGAATCGAGTGGGGAATTTGATCCATACCAATGGCTTTTGTAAATAATATCTTTTGACTAGGAAATCCGCCTTCAAAATGTTGGTTGAATGGTTGTGGACAAAGATGACTCCAATTCAGCAAGAATCCTCTCCCTTTATCTTTATTCTGTATATCACCCAAAATTGATTAAATATGTTAGGTAGGATTCAATTGAATGCACGGAATCCCATTATTTTGTCTCATTTCCATTTAGTTTTAGCTTATATCTTTTCATTCTTTCATAATACTGCCTTGAGTTCTTCTCATTTTGAAGTATTTATTTGATTTCAGAAGTTTCATTTCTATATAGGTATGATGAGTTAATTACTTCTCTAAACATTTGTATTTCCCTGTTTCATCTGTAAATTCATATGTTATTATATAATCATATGTATTCCAATGTGTGACTTGTAAACTCTCGTGTGTGCTTTTCCTCTTTCAATTTTATCTATTTTTAACATAACTTAAGTTAAAGTGCTTTGATCATTCTATAAAGTGAGAAAATTTATGATAACATAGTTTTTAAATCACTATCCTTAGAATACAAACTCACTCATAAGATTAAATGATGTACTTTCTATAAAGTGGTTTAATTTTATACTATATTAACACTTTTTTTTAATTATAAATAAATATTTTTTTTATATTAAAAATAAATTATAAAATTTATTTGAGAAAACTTAGCATAACTTAGTGATCAAAATGGTCAAATCAACAATAAAGACAACCATCACTATATGTTATTTTGGCATACATGCCAAATCACAAAATTTAATGGATATATATATATATAATTATAATTTGTTGCTTTAACTAAGAGGGAATTAGAGCTTGGGTTCTTATTGTTTATGTATTAATTCATATAATGGAGTTGCCAAATAAGCAATCCTGTGAACTTTGTTCCATAATTCTTATATTTCTATTAAAAATATATTTAAATATAATATATTAAATTTGAAAACATATAAATGATTTAAAAGAAATAAAAAGATATGAAAATATTTAAAAATAAACACGATTTTAGTTATTTAAATTAAATAGTGTATCCATATTTCTATTGAAAAGTATATAACGGTCGAGTATGCCAATTGTCCCAATGTATGGGTTTAGTAATTTTTATACCATTTGCATAAAAATGGTACTTAGTGCCCCTAACTTTAACGGTCTTTTTAGTACCCTAACTGCACTGAATAATCCAATCTAAAATTTTAGTACCATAAGTGTAAAAATATCTATAATTTTTTATTACTGATGAATTTAATTTCAAGATTATTAAATTAAAGCAAAGTTTACTTTTATAAAATATTAAAATGAATAGATTGATTTTTTCTATGGTCAAATGAAAAAATAGATATGATATTAGGATTTTTTTTCAACTTTGTTAATGGTAAGGTTTTGTTTAATTTGATATTAATAATTAATTTATATATAGATATTTTTTTTTTATAATATAGGAAATTGAAATCATTAAAAAAATTGAAAAATATTTATTGATATTTTTTGGTTTTTGTTTAATAAATACTATTATCATCATATTAAAAATATTAATGTGATTGCTATAAGTTGAAGACTTTCATATGTATCTACCATTGATAAATATATTATTATGAGCATTATAATTAATAATTATTATAAATTTATATAAATTATTATTTAATATTTAATTTCTAATAAAAATATAATTATTTATAATTAATTATTATTATAATCATTTTAAAATAATTATTGTTATTACTACTATTATTAATTAAAATTATTATTTTATTATTAATTAAATTTAATAGTATTATTAACTAATTAATATTAATAATAATTAACTCATTCACCATTTCGTTGATGGGGTGATTGAATGACGCAATATGTGGTAATAGGGCAGCATACAGAGCCCACATGCACTCCACGAGCTCCTTGAATGTATCATTATGAATATGGTCATCATTAATAGCTTGTAGGTGGGTGGCCTTCCCACTTGTGGCGGCGTTATAACTTCAATCTGACTTGTGAAGATGTTAAGTGTTGTTTTTTAGGAAATGAAGTGGGAGACTACAAAGGATTTTGGGTTCGAGCTCTGGTTTGCCCGACATGGGTCATGGCACTAGGAAGGTGAGGAAAGTAGGATATGGTTTATCCTGGAGCAAGGAGAGGTCCCGACTAGGGATTTTCCATGGGATCCTGACACAATGAAGGTGGCTAAAACACTGAGCTTCCTTTCAAAATTTATCAGTATATCTATTGAGTGCTCAGATTTGTCTACAGGGGAAGGGTTTTTCTCCCACAGACAGTTTTCCCTAGCCTGGACTAGTCTCCTCTAGTCGATTCTTTGTCCCCTCCACTCACAGTTTGATTTCAGGTTGGTAATGTAGTGGGATTTGTTTCAATCCAGATCTGTTGGTGCTAGAAGGGTCTGTTTTGTGTTGGATTACTCCTATTCTCACTTCTTTTTATAGGTTTTTTCACTCTTCACTGGGAGGGGTGCAATTCAAGTGGACTCAAATTGGGGTGACACTGGAGATAGTCGGAAGAAGAGGCAAAGTGCCTCTAGTCCTGCTTCCATTGGGTCTGGTAATATGTTTTGTGATTTATTTTACATCATTCATCTATGTAATTGTTGGTGTTTCTTGTCAAAAGGGTGGTCCTTTTGTAAGCCCTATGAAAATTCCTTCTCATTTTCTTGTGGGTACGTCTATCCTGACTTTGTTGGGTGTGGAGCCTGCTTATCTTGTTTATTTTGTATCATAGTGTTGGACCCTTGTACCTTAATGGGGGCGGCAATGCCGCCCGTAATTAAATGTTGCCTGGGGTTCCAAGGTGGTCGGTTATAACGTTATGGAGCCCCCCCCCAGCAGGGGGTTTCGGGGGAAGTGCCCCCAAAGCTAAAAACAGATGTAAAATTGCCGTGTAAAATTATAGTAATTTCTGGTCAATCTGGGCCATTCATTAGGCAGATGATCTGACAGTAGAAGTTATGTTTAGTTTAGGTTTTTTTTCCCTAGAAGGCAACCCCTCACTTGTATGAGGGTATTGTATTGCGGCTGTGTACCGTATGTGTATTCTTGGAGCAAGAAACATATAGGGAGATTGTGAGAGAGAACAAAGAATATTACAGCGGATCTGTTGTAGGTTGTGTCTCTTCATTTTTGCAGGATAATAGAAAGTAAGGACTGCCTATTTAGGGTGGATGTAGCACAAACTGGGTGAAACATGTATATCTGTGTCTCTCTGGTTTTATGTGTTTTGTGTGCTTTTGTTTTCCGCATATTTTATGTGTTTCATTGCTCTGTAATATTTAATTTTCTAGCAAATGCTATCAGAGCTGAAGGTCTATTTGGCTAATAAACTCGCAGGAAAGAAGGGTTCATGGCTCGAGTGGGAGCTATGGTGGAAGATGGTAAATTTAGGGTCGAGAAATTTAACGGCCAAAACTTCCCACTGTGGAAGATTCAGATGGAAGATTATCTGTATCAAAAATATTTTTACCTACCATTGAGCAGAAAAACAAAGAAGTTGATGGCTATGACAAACACAGAATGGGATATTCTTGATACAAAGGCACTCGGAAGAGTACGGTTGTGCCTTGCAGCATCGGTAGCCTTCAATATTTTGAATGAAACAACAACAGAGGGTTTGATTAAGGCATTGACGAAACTATATGAAAAACCCTCGGCCTCAAACAAGGTATTTCTTATGAAACATTTATTTAATATGAAGATGTCATAAGGTGGATCTATTGCAGACAATTTAAGTGATTTTAATATAGTTACCCGTTAGTTAAGTTATGTAGGGGTAAAATTTGATGATGAAGCTAGAGCTATGTTATTTTTGTGCTCATTTGCAGAAAGATGGAATGGTTTAGTTATGGCCATTAGTAACTCTGTCTCCGGATCTAGTACTTTAAAGTTTGACGATGTTGTCGGTGCTATCCTTAGCGAGGAAATGTGACAGAAAATCTTCGGCGAGCCATCGAGTAATGCTTTGAGTGCAGAGTCTAGGGGAAGAAAAATGGAAAGAGGAAAGATCTTGGGATATCGTAGTAAATCAAGGAAAGGTAGATACAAGTCTATATCGGGGATAGTGTGCTGAAAATGTGGAGAGAAAGGACACCTAAAGAAAGAGTGTAGATCTTGGAAGGGAAAAGAAGGAGACACATAGCAAGAAAAAAATCATGAAGCAAATGTGACAGGTGATGTGCTACAATATTCTTTGATTCTTTCTTTCAAAAATGTTACTGATTCTTGGGTTGTAGATTCAGGGGCTTCATTCCATGCCACACCTGGTAAGAAATATTTTCATGACTATTTTCAAGGAGCTTTTGGACAAGTCCGTTTGGGTGATGATAAACCCTGTAAAATTGTTGGAATGGGTAAGGTTCTTGTAAAAAGACAAAATGGAAACCAATGGCTATTAAGGGAGGTAAGGCATGTTCTAGGTCTGAAGAAAAATCTAATTTCAATAGGATAGTTAGGCAGTGAATTTTGTGTGACAACTTCCATAAATAAAACTTGGAAGGTCACCAAAGGAGCGCTGGTAATAGTAAAAGATGAAAAGGTTGGTAGATTGTATTTATGAAATGGTATTTATAACTCTATTAATGCTTTCACTTCCAAAGGAGCAGATGCAACATTATGGCATCATAGGCTCGAACACATGAGTGAGAAGGGGATGAAGATTCTTCACTCAAGAAATTTGTCGCTGGATTTGAAGAATGTTGATTTGGATTTCTGTGAGAATTGCATTTATGGAAAACATAAGAGAGTCATATTTCTGAGAGTTGGGAAAGAAAAGAAGAGCGAAAAATTAGAGCTTGTGCATAGAGATGTATGGGGACCTGCTCAGGTCTCATCTCTTGGTGGCTCTTGTTATTATGTTACTTTTATTGATGATGCAACTAGAAAAACTTGGATTTATTGTATTCAGAATAAATATGATGTATTTGATATTTTCAAGAAATGGAAAGCTTTGGTTGAGATTGAGACAGGAAAGAATTTGAAGTGTCTCAGATCATATAATGGAGGTGAATATTGCAGCAAAGAGTTTGATAGGTATTGTTTAGAACATGGAATTCGCAGAGAGAAGACAGTTCCAAGAACACCACATGAAAATGGTGTGTCAAAAATAATGAACATAACAATAATAGAGTGTGCAAGGTGCATGAGATTGCATGCATGACTACCTTTACAATTTTTGGAAGATGATGTAGATAATGTTGTTTATCTAATAAACAAAAGGCCATGGATAGGTAAAAAGGTAAACTAATCCTTTTTAAATCCTTTTGGATGTGAGGCCTTTGTCCATTTTAATAAAGAAAATAGAACAAATCTTGAGGAAAAATCAAAGAAATGTACCTTTATTGGATATGGTGTTAATGATATTGGTTATCGCTTATATGACTATGAAAATCACAAAATCATTAGGAGCAGAGATATAATATTCAATGAAAAGGTTCTATATAAGAATCAATTGTAGGAAAAGAAACATGAAAAAGAAAACAAAGAATACACAGTTCTTGATGAGATCACAGAAAAGGTAAAGGTGCCTAAAAATAATAATAATCAAGAGCCACAACAACAACAACCACCACAACAGCAAGAGACACCTCATACACCTGAAAGTGGTGTTAGAATATCTACCAAGATAAGTAGACCCCCTGAACGATACTCTCCTTCATTATATTATTTATTGTTGACTGATTTTGGTGAACCTGAATGTTATGAATAAACAATGCAGGTTGAAAGTAGGAAGAAGTGGGAGCTAGCCATGGAAGAAGAGATGGACTCCTTAATGCATAACCAGACTTGGGACTTAGTCAGGTTGCCTGCAGGTAAAATTACATTATAGAATAAATGGGTTTACAGGTTGAAGGGAGAAGATGGAGGAAAACAGAGGTACAATGCTAGACTTGTGGTGAAGTGGTTTGCACAAAAGAAAGGTATTTATTTTGATGAAATATTTTCTCCTGTTGTTAATATTACTTCAATTAGAACTATTGTAAGTCCTGTAGCAGCAAAGATTTACATCTTGAATAGTTAGATGTAAAGACAAAATTTCTCCATGGAGATTTCAAGGAAGAGATCTATATGCAACAACCATAAGGATATGAGGTCAAAGGGAAAGAAAAATTAGTGTGCAGGTTAACGAAGAGCTTGTATGGCTTAAAATAGGCTCCAAGGCAGTGGTATCTAAAATTTGAGAAGTTTATGTCTGAACAAGGTTATACCAGATGTCACTTTGATCATTGTGTTTATCTGAAAATGCAAAATGATGGAAGCTATATTATATTGTTATTGTATGTAGATGAAATGCTTGTTGCGGGGTCTAACATGCAGGAAATAAATGTGGTCAAAATAAAATTGTAAAATTCATTTGCAATGAAGGATTTTGGAGCTGCAAAACAAATCCTTTGTATGAGAATAAATATAGACAAGAAAAATCGCAAATTAACACTGTCGCAGAATGAGTACATACAAAAGGTGTTGAAAATATTGAATATGCAGAATGCAAAACCAGTTAGTACACCTTTTGCTAGCCATTTCAAAATTAGTAAGGAGATGTGCCCCAAGACCTAAGAAGAAATGGACTATATGTCTAAAGTTCCATATGCATCAACAGATGGAAGCTTAATGTATGCAATGGTCTGCACAAGGCCTGATATTGCACATGCAGCAGGAGTTGTAAGCAGGTACATGAACAATCCAGGAAAAGAACATTGGATGGCAGTAAAACGGACTCTCAGATATTTGAGAGGTACCACAAATCAAGCATTATGCTTTGGTGGTTCAAACATTGCTCTATAGGAATATGATGATGCAAATATGGAAGGTGATAGACATAATAGGAGCAGCACTACAGGATATGTATTTACTGTAGGTGGAACAACTGTTAGTTGGGTTTCAAAAATCCAAAGTGTTGTTGCACTTTCAACAATAGAAGCATAATATGTTGCTACTATAGAGGCTAGTAAGGAAATGATTTGGTTACAAAGGTTTATGGATGAATTGGGGAAGAAGCATGATATGGGCACGTCATACAGTGATAGCCAAAGTGCCATACATCCTACAAAGAACTCTTCATTTCATTCCAGGACTAAACACATACATCTCAAGTACCATTTCATATGGTCAGTATTGGAATATGGACAGTTGAAGCTAGAAAAGATACACACTAGCTAGAATCCTACAGATATGCTAACAAAAGTTGTAACCAGGGAGAAACTAAGAACATGCTCAGTTTCAATTGGTCTTTAAGGATGACGAGGAAGATGAGAAATAGCAGGGTCGAAGGTGGAGTCATTATTCATAAAATGAAGCAGCGGTGGAGTTGCTACAATTAGTCTCCAAGTGGGAGATTGTTGGGTGTGGAGCCTGATTATCTTGTTTATTTTGTATCACAACGTTGTACCCTTGTACCTTAATGGGGTGGAAATGCCACCCATAATAAAATGCTACCTGGGGGGTCCAGGAGGGGCGGTTGCAAAATTATGGAGCCCCCCCTGGCGGGGGGTTTCGGGGAAGTGTCCCCGAAGCTAAAAACAAATGTAAAATTTCCTTGTAAAAGTATAGTAATTTCTAGTCAATCTGGGCCGTTCATTAGGCGGATGATCTAATGGTAGAAGTTATGTTTATTTTAGGGATTTTTTCCCTAGAAGGGAACCCCTCACTTGTATGAGGGCATTTTATTGCGGCTGTGCACCGTATGTGTATTCCCGGAGCGAGAAACAGATAGGGAGACTATGAGAGAGAATAGAGGATATTACAATGGATCTGTTGTAGGTTGTGTCTCTTCATTTTTGCTAGATAATAGAAAGGAACGACTGGCCATTCAGGGTGGATGTAGCCCAAACTGGGTGAACCACGTATATCTTTGTCTCTCTGGTTTTATGTGTTTTTTGTGCTCTTGTTTTCCACATATTTATGTGTTTCATTGCTCTGTAATATTTAATTTTCTAATAGACTCGGCTGCCTTTAATTTCCGTTGGCCCGCCTCAATGTCTTACTAGCGGGGCCATACTCGTCAGAGAGGAGCAACTCCTCACAAAGAAGAGAATAATCAGTGGAACAAGGGAAACCACTCATCCTAAAAAAATGCATCCAACATGGACACAAAGGAGGATCCGGCAATATCTCTTGCCTACTCTCCATGAAAATTGTTAGCTCCAGCCACCTTGGACTCTATTGCAGGCTAGTTGCAAAAGATTCAACTAAATATCGACAACCTGAGGGACTAGCATTATTAGGACTAAAATGAATTGGTTACCTACATCAACTATTTTCATCATGTCTAGAATGAAATATTAGACAACTTGGAAAGCCTTTGGCGATAACACTAGCTCGCCAACGACCACCTTTGAACTCTCGTGGAAAGGGTGGAACACATTGAATTCCACATGCAAGAACATGCATGCGTCTTGTTTCCCCTCTTTTCTTCCCACCTAGTCTACCTCCTTAATAGGTTGAAACTTTCTTTGGGTTTGGTTGAATTTTTTCTATGTATGGAGTGGCTAATAGGCCACTCAAAAATAAATTCTGGCACCCGGTGTCACTGTTTTCCTCCAGGCCCTATGCTCATCAAGTCATTTTCCCTTTGATAATATAATGAAAGCTTGTTGACAGATAAAAAAAAAACTCATTATTAATAATTAATAAATTCATAATTAATTAATAAATAATCATAATAATAAACTATTTACTATAAATCTAAATAATTAGACTAATATTTAATGTAAATAATGTTGTTTTATTATTTATATTAATTATTGTTAATTAATTAAACTCAAGGGATTTATATTTAACCCAAAGACTATTATTTTAATCCCTATAAATAACATTAAACCCTACAAATATGAACCCTTAGATTAATAATCCCAGAGGATTGATATTATAAACCCAAGGAAATAATAAACCCAAGGGATTTATACTAAAAACTAAAGAGATTGTAAACCCAAGGAAATAATATTAAACCCAATGGATAAATATTATAAACTCAATGTATATAAACCCTATAACAATCATGCTTGACCATGGCTCATTTTCATATTAAGACAGTCATTTTCACAATGTGACATTGGAACATGGCTGATGATGATTGATTTTTATATGGAGGAAATATTTGTAACAATGCGATGTAGGAAAATGGTTGATTTTCATATTAAGAAAATCTTTGTCACATTGCAATGTTGGACCATGGTTGACCATGATTTATTTTCATTTGGAGAAAATATTTTTAACAATGCGATGATAGACCATGATTTTTTTTTCATATTAAGAAAATATTTGCCCCAATGTAACGTTGGACCATGGTTGACCATTGTTATAAACCAAATGGGTTTATGTTAAACCCAAATATTAATATTATAAACCCTACGAATAATATTATACCCTACGAATATGAACCTTTATATTAATAAACCCAAGGGATTGATAGTATAAACCAAAGGGAATAATAAACCCATGAGATTAATACTAAAAAGGTAAGCGAATAATATTAAACTGAAGGGATACCCATGGGGTGGGGGCTTGTTGGTGACTGAGTGTTCTGTTAAGGCACTCATTTGTAAAGGTCACTGGTTCAAAACCCATGGGAAGCCCATCAGGAGTAAGCCTTTGAAAATTGCTTGGCATTATTGGCGGGGAATGATCCCAGACAAGGGGTTTTTAATTAGCAATAGCGCGATGTTGTTACCAATATTAATCCCTCTTGCGGCCAAGAGTGATCTACTTAGTACTCCAATGAGTAACTAGAAAGAAAGGTCCATTTGAATATCCCTTTCTCTAGATTATTTGTATTTTAAGATCATTATAACATTAAACTAGAGAGGACATTCTCCTACCTTTAAATCCAAACTTCTGATGTAGTCCTTTGTTTGTCATTCCAAAGTAGTTCTCTAATGATGTAGAACCTGCAATCATAAACAAGACAAATAATAAAAGCATTTGCAATATATAATAATAAAAAATACTAATCCAACTTAGTGATCAAGGAATCTAAGTATTGACATCATTCCCATGAATTCAGAAATAAGACAATGATAAAAACAAATCCATATGTATTATCATAAATTAGAAAGAGAAATATTACAACCAGATGCCTTGATGTTGTACATATTCCTCTTGGGGTCTGAGCAATCATTCTCCTTTAGTTTGATTAGGCTTCCTCTCTAGAATGACCAGCATGAAGTCATGGGCACAAAGGTGTGATCTTCGATGTGTCAACAACAACTCACTAGTATAGAAAATATGCACTCTATGAACTCTTTCCAGCTTAGAAAATATATAGATTAGTTTGTATTCACATTAGCATCTCAGGTATCTACCCTTGAACCCAAAACTTAAACTCAATATATAGGGAGACTGAAGTAGTTTCAGATCCATTAAGCGAGGGATGGATTCCTCCCATGTAGGGATTTGAGTTCCTTGAACCAAGGGATAAGCTCCATGAGTGGAGGGATAAATATTGAATTGGCGTGACTCTTGAGGCTTCCAGTTGGGAGAATATTCAAACAACTAGGCTTCTAGAAGCTACTTTTTCATTTTACTTGGTTTTCACAGGGGTGTGTAGGTTTTAGTGGTGAACAAAGCGGAAAACGTGGTGGCTAATGGAAGGATCATAAGTGCATGCATAGGGAAAGGCTAGAAAAATTGCCCAGGCAATACTTAAGGGTTTTACAGAGCTTTTCTCCAATTTGCAAGATTTGATTCAAGAACATGACTGTTTTTTACCTCTAAGGGAACATGATATGGATGGTGATAGACCCATATGAACATTCAAATGTCATGGTGAAAAAATGACGTGTAATATATTTCCCCCTAAAATGCAAAGCCTAAGAGTGTTTCTGAAGGGTGAAGTTTTGTATCATTCCAAGGATTGGATTGGAGACACCGGTCGAAAACATGTAAAAACATTCAATGGAAATATATATCATCATTGAGGTAGGCATTCCCATACTCTGATAAAAAATAACTAAATTTTATAGTATAGATATTGTTGTGGTTCCTATGTTTTGGCCAGATTGGCAAGACCAAAAGATAAGACAACATCAAACCACTTTGGGATCCTAGGATCTAGCCCTCCTGGATCCAGAGATGGATCTCTCTATAAATGTGAAGAATGATATACCTTTAAAGCTCAAAATGAGGTATTAGGCTAGGTATGAAGCACAAGGGTTGTTGTTTTGTTATTCTGTTTGGTTGGGAAACATTAACTGATAAAGTTAAGGAAGTAAGAAAGGAACTGAAAAGAAGGATTTTTCAGCATGGGAAGATAGGTCAAGAGAAAAGGTTAATCCATTGGGCTATGGAGTCATGAAAGGGAATCACTTGCATAAGAAATATCCAAGAGTTTTCATAGGGCAAGTCATCTATACTAAAGGATCCTTCTAGATAGATGGTGGAATGGAAAATTAAGAGTGGGTGAAAGAAAGAGACCAAAGGGCAGTCTAAGATCAGGTCAGATGTCATTTAAATCCAGGCCTGCTTTTGACATACTTCAAAGGAATCTCTCATAAAGACACAAAGGGTAGCTTAAGATCAGGTCAGATGTCATTTAAATCCAGACCTGCTTTCTGCACACTCTGAAATAAGACAATCCAGCAATCCTCATAACCACTTTCGGAATGGTAGAAAACATTCAAGATTAAGCAAAGAGTAAGGCCTAAGATCAAAGAAGGATTTTTAACCTTCAATGCTTTTGACACTAACTCAAAGGGATCTTAGAAAGGCTAGATGTTGGAAAAGGACCTTAGTGGACAAGGCTAACTCTAAACCCCCAGTATCCCAATTCTTCCAGCTGAAATCAAACAAGGACATCTAAGAAACAGACTCTAAATTCACACATCAGTAAGAGTGGACCAGCCAACTTCTATACTGGTTAAATTATGATGAATTTTCTCTTAGATACACAGTCAGTAGAAAACATGAAAGATAAGAAGAGCAAGAAGCATTAGGTTACTTTACAGAAGTATATCCTAATCTATATTATTGATTCTTATCAGAGAATAATGGACAGTATGATAAAACATGAAATGAGACAATCGTAGTAAGGAAAACATCACCCATAATATAGACTAGGATACTATGAAATTTTCTTGTTCAATTGATGTGCAAAACTAGTCACATACTTTGAGCTCAATGGCTCTTTACATTCCAAACTTCTCCTCCCAGCCTACTACATTAAAAACTACTAAGCTACTTCCCCCAATAAAAGTTCTAACAGTCGAATGAATCGCTACAACCAACCACTTTTTCAATATAATT
Source organism: Pinus albicaulis (assembly GCA_034641835.2). Taxonomy (NCBI): domain Eukaryota; kingdom Viridiplantae; phylum Streptophyta; class Pinopsida; order Pinales; family Pinaceae; genus Pinus; species Pinus albicaulis. The sequence continues at coordinate 616,878,074 of CM076569.1, forward strand.
TACAAGGTCCTTATAGAAGAATGAGTGATAGCAAGAGTAGATGTAAACTTAATTGTTTCATTATGAAAGAGGAGAAGAAGGTTGAGTGCCCATTCTGCAAAATGGCTCTTCATTAACTATGTGTACTTTGTAGTCTAGTCTAGAAGTCCTTGGTAATAACTTCAGGTATGTTCCTCTGAAGTACTCTAGCTGCATGGTACTCTGTTTTTCCTTCTGAAAGAATTAATGTGGCTAGAAGGTCTACAAGGTCTCCCATACTTCCATAGCTATTGTCCTGACAGTTTTTAGGGCCCCTGTCAGTGTAATAATGGTTCTGGTGTTCGATGGAAGATGGTAGAAGTGATGTAGCTAGTCCTTTTTGGAGAAAAAATGTTTCTGCTGATATTAAAACACAGATATGGATTGTTTCATGTGCTTTAGGATTAATTAAGCATCTTAATCATCTTCATGGTCTTCATCTATGTCCTTTGAGCTTTAAACATTGGATTATAATCATAAATCTTCAATAACGAGATTTAATCCTGTAATTTCCTTCACCGATACTCTCTTCTACTTCCTTCTGATCTGTCTGTGGATACATAGGTTGTAACGACGCAGGGGGGCTTAAAAAGATATGATTTCAGAATTACATCAAAAGCAGACACAGTATGGGCGTAGCCATCTATCATAAGAAATCTACTATATCATGAATAATAAATCTCCTCGTAGCCTCGATGGTGGAAACTAGATCCAAGGTCTTGATTTATGCTTCTTGAACTATTACAAATCTATCCATGTCATTGATTGTGTTGGATTCAAACATGGTAGAAACCACTTGATTACCATTCAATGATGAGAACTTTTAACAAGTGTGAGGGAAACCACCAATAATGACAATGGTCCTCAAATTAATTTAGTACAATCTATGAAGACTTTTGAATGAATGATTTGCAGTTGAACACTCATAGAATCATTCCATCGAAGGTCAATGATGAAAACCTATCATTGAAGGTGAGAAATTTTCCATTAGGGCATGCAGATCCTCAGGTAATTATAGGTTTCTAGATCAACTTTCTAGATAATGAGCTGAGGTCAATAGAAAGTAATTTGTTGCTGGAAATCTTACGACACGAAACCATTAGATCAAGTTTTGAAGAAATGTTTTGCAAGGACTGACTCAGGGATGGTTAATGCAAATGGAGAAAAATATTTGCAATGAATGGTTTATTGAAATTTCTCTTGAACAAATAATGACACTATAAATGGATTGGCAGAATTTGACCTAAAGATAATACAAAAAAAGAAGCTGAAGACTTTCAATGTGGTTTGATTAACTATTAGAAAAAGGATTTCCAAACACAGGTACAAGTGTAACAAAGCGTTGTGTTCAAGAGTGACATGTTGCTTTCTAAAATAAGGACAACAAATGGATTATTTTTCTCTCTTTCCCCCCCACCATTACTAGAAAGTACCTCTTTATTTTTGTTAAGCTTAAGAAGGATAAAATTTTCTTGTTGTGTAAGCTCATCCTTTAGAGGAGTCCATCTTAGGATTAAAATCCAACCCTAAGAAGGAGTGGTTCGCTCCTGTTGTGATCGACAGGTTATGTACTATTTAGTTTCAATGAGTCCAGTATAGCAATAACTCAACATTTTTCAATTTTAGGGAGTCAAAGAAAAACATAAGTAAACTCCATAATTGTTCTTTTTCGTAAATTTACTCCCTCAAGCCCAAAAAATGATAAAATAATGCAGGAGAGAACTCTATTTAACATTATTATTCAACGTATAACTTTTTCGTAAGTAGTCCAATTTAGTATGGAAAAGGGGTAAAGTTATACTGAATGCACAATTGTTCATTTACTTCAACGAGTTAAAAAATTCAAGTACTTACTAATATTTTCATGTTTAAAGAGTCTAAAAAGGGCTTAAAAGAGGACACCAATGTTTCTCTTTTTCTTACTTTTACATAGCTTGGAAAGATGATAAAAGTGTAATCGATGTCAAAATAATCCTTTTCACCAAAATCCTATATACGAGTCTAGTATAGGAATAACTAATCATTTTTTAGTTTTAGGGAGTCAAAAGAAAAACATAAATAAACTCCATGATTGTTATTTTTCGTAAATCTAGTCCCTCAAGCCTGAAAAAGGATAACATAATGCAGCAGAGAACTCTACTGACCATGATTTGTCAACGTATACGTTTTTCATAATTAGTCCAATTCATTCCGGAAAAGGGGTAAACTTATACTGAATGGATGATTGTTCATTTTCTTTAAAGAGTTTGAATAGTCAAGTACTCGGCGATAATTTCATGTTTAAAGAGTCTAAAAATGGCTTAAAAGAGGACTCTATGGTTTCGCTTTTTCGTAGATTTATATAGCCTGAAAAAATGATAAAAGTTTAATAGATGTCAAAATAATCCTTTTCACCAAAATCCTATATCCTGCACAAAAACTCGAACAGCTACAAACATTTACTCTCAAAATGAAAAATATTTTTATTTGACTTTTTAAAATTAAAAATAATTAAAATAATATTATTTTATTCATTTAAAACTACAAAAATAAGTTTAAACAAGTCATTTTCACCTTTTTATTTTCAGAGTAGAGCAGAGAGATATTTTTCCCAAAAACTTCTGGATCTGATATCAGAAGAACCAACAGACCATTTCGAGAACCGAGCACACCAGGTAATCCACATCATCATTGTCTTTGTTTTCATCTATTTCATTTCTAATTTTAAGCTTTCATGGATATTTTTTGAGGTACAATATGTTTTAAAATATTCACTTGGGGGTGCACGAGTTCTCTTGGTGAAAACAATGCACCTCGATGATTTTTTGAAAGAAAAATCATCGGGCTACCGTAGATTCTGTGTATGATGTGTGTGCAAAAATGCACTGTGTAAACACAGGACTTGCGCAAGTGATGTAGATTTTTTAAAAACATAATTATCTCCATAAAAATGGCTCAAACATCCCCCAGCTAATTTTTGATGTTTAATTTGTTGATGTGTAGGTATATAATCATGTTGGAATGGCAGGAATGGGAGAATGAAATTGTGGAAAATGAAGCAATGGATGATCTAGCAACTATGCACTCATTAAAAATAATTGGCTTATACAAGTTTTGGGTGATGCAGGGCATGAAAGCACAGGTTGATCTGATGACCTAGCTTATGAATTCATTAGATGTACAAGATCAATGTTTCACTATCGAAGACCATTATTTTTTAATCGAGTCGTGGGACATATATTTCCTCACTAGATTGCCTCGTAGAGGGAGGAACATTTCCTTATTTGGGACTAGACCAAGAGGTATTCCCACTACTAGTTACAAGGTTCAATATTGTAGCCAAGATTCAGAGCTAAAGGACGGTCTAATAAATATCAAAACTATTGTGCAACTGGAACTCAGGATCATAGCATTCATGATTACCAAGTTATGCAGGAGTGGAGCTCCTCATGTGGCTATCAAAGCATAGATGCATACTACAGTTAAATGTTTTGGAGGAACAATATTAAACTAGAGTGAAGGAGTGTTGGCTAATATGAAGGGCCAACTCATGAGAGCTAAGAATGGGAAGTTGAAAAACTTTGGATATGGTGCCATAATTATATCTTTTGCTTTATAGAGGATCTTGTTAGTTCCAGTATTCGTAGCCTATCACCAGGGATCTAAATGGGCTCTTACTATGTTTGGTTTTCTTAGATGTTTTTCACATGATCTTCAGTGCAAAACATATTTTAAATGTTTCCATCAGAAGGAGCTCGGAAAAATATTTCCAATGGTATATCACACTCCTGTAACTAGTTTCTGGATCAGAAGATATGATCGAAATGAATGATTGATTCTTGGTTATGCATGTTTTCAGGTCAGTTGCTGCACAAAGGGACAAGTTTACTACAAAATCAGTTTGGACAAGAATTTTACGAAAGTGAAAGAGGTTTTTGTCCATCACATACTAAATAACAAAAAACGCCTTCATTTATGCACAAATGTTATTATGTGGGAGATATGCAGTGATATTTGAAGCCTACATTAAAACAAAATAAATTTTGCAGCTATTTTACTGTTTTAGTCATTTTAGTGCAGTGCCATGTTACAATATATGGAAATTAATTTTGAGAATACCAAAGAGGTTTTTTTAACCACGAGCCATATGACAAAAACCTCTGTTAGTGTATTCACAGGTGTCATGAATTGGAATATTTGACTAGATCTTTACAGCTCACTTTTACAGATTTAAATTTTTAATGATTTTATATGTTTTAGAGATGATTTTTTGGCATAGATTCCAAGCAACTAGAAATGAATTTCCAAAATTTGAGAGAAATTTTTCTCCAACATGGCCTTATCTACAAAAATCGCTTTTAGTTTTGTAATAGGTGCTATGGTTTAGAAGATACGAGTTGATCTTTGACGCCTAATTTCATAAATTTGGTCCATTAATGATTTTCTGTTTTAGAGATGATTTTGTGGTAGAGATTCCAAGCAACTAGAAACGAATTTCCAAAATTTGAGAGAGGTTTTCTCCAACATGACCTTATCTACAAAAACCTCTTTCAATTTTGTAACAGATGCTATGCTTCAAGGGATACGAGTTCATATTTGACACCTAATTTCAGAAATTCGGTCCAAATTTAATGTAACTGATTCTATTTTGAAGAATATGGTTGAGCTCAATTCCCTTAATACATGGATGAGAAAATTGTATATATTTAATGAATTTCAGAGTGTAAGGGTTGGATTTTTGCAACAGAGTGAGGTTGCTATTGTTGTAATAATTTGGCATGGAATTAATAAAGATATGTAGCTCTGATTTGTGGGATCCCCGTGGTATGGATTTTATCATTTTTCCTTCTTTTGTGTTCATATGTTAATTGTTATGTTTTCCATTCATTCACTCATACCTCTGGTTGAATGCTTTCAAGATATATAGGTAGAATCCATTATTAATGCTCTGCCTTGGGAAATCATTCAATACTCTATGTTTTCTTCTATTTGAAAAGGATCCATCTCCTATGCCCTTTTCAGCTCCTCACCAGTCTCACCATTCCATCATTATTTAAACTTAATTTTTAAAATCCCTGCCTACCTTTCCCCATAGAATACCCTGTATCTCTGATTTAATTCCCCAAATTTAAACTTCCCAGCCCCATCTGATCCATACAACCCTGAAAAATTTATAAAACATTTCGAGCTACTATACCTAGCCTAAAATATTTGGAGTTATATTTCATTGAATATTTTTCATGGAGAGAGCCCTCTCCTGACCTTGTAGGGCTAGCTACAAGGCTGGGCGTGGTCTGTGGTTACCTCATAGTTTCCTCTTCTCAGCTGTGAGGTTCATTCTCAGTGCTAACATTTTGGCGCTGTTGCCGGGGACAAGGTGACAGATCTTCTCCAAGAAATATTGTTCAAGTTGCAGATTTGATTGCTGATGGTGGATAGTAGTCAGACACATATAAAGGCTGAAATCATCCACCTGATGACTTCGTTGTTCGAAATCCCGAGTTTCAAAGTATTTATGGTGGCTCCGCTAGCTAAATGAAGGACTCAACTGTTGCTTCTATTTGTTCAAGGTATTCATGTATTGATTTTTCTAATCTTCCTAGTTTGCCTAATCAATTACCAAAGGATGCATATATTTTGAGTAATGGCCCTAAATTCAATGGGGAAGATCTAGATTTGACTCTTGAACATGTAGAAAATTTTAAAACATTTGTAGAATATCTTAGAGTAAAAAAAGAGGATGTTTTTATCATATTTTTCTATGATTCCTTTCAAGGAAAATGTAGAGAATGGATTGAAAATTTTCCTTTCAGATCTATTAAGTCATTTGTAGAGTTGTGGCGTATCTTTCTCGAAACATGGATGGAGAAAAGGAATAATTCAAAATAGAGGTGCCCTCTATTCAAGGCTTTAGTGAATGGGAAGATATGTGCACAGATGATGAAGTAGATGAGAACTTTATTTCATCTCTTTCTTCTTATTTGAAGTCTTGTCAATGTAGCCATGAAGTTAAGCTCAAATTTTTGCAAGAGTTTTCCATAAAAATTGAAGAAGATCTAACTGAATTGGAGACCCAAATACAGTCCCAGGATCTGTATTGTCAAGTCCCATTATTTGGGGACCTTTTCCAGCAGAAGGAAGGAAAGGTAAGGCTACGCTTCGATGTTTGCATTAATAATTTGCAGTTGGAAGCATGTATTGATGAGTTGGGGCAGAAAACAAAGTCTAGTTTCTTTGATCCTATTGCATCATATATGGAAAAAAAATTCAGTTTGAATAACAAGCTAAATTTCCTTTTATACAGCCAGACTCCTTTTGTGCATGTATGGCTGCCAGCATTTACAATTGTGTCTTGGTTCAAGCACTTCCAAGCAACATCCTTGTCACAGTTACTTGATTGGTAGGTCTAGCATTACAACATTACTTGATCTATCAATTTCGCTGCAAAGTAGGGTAGGTTTGTGCATAAATAAGCTCCCCAAAGCAGCATTTCATCTTTTGGTATTGGTTTATGTACATATTGCGGTATGTATATGTTTTTGGATTGGTATGAGTTTTTTGGGTTTACAGAGGTTTGTTGATCATATTGGCCAATGGATGAGGCACTTGGTCTACAGTGTTCTTGACACCTCCAAGGAGCTGCCATCCCCAATAAGGCTGATGTTAGTTCCAGTCTTCACATCCTATCACCAGGGATCAAAATGGGCTCTTACTATTTCTGGTTTTTTTAGATGTTTTTCACATGATCTTCAGTGAAAAACATATTTTAAATGTTTCCATCAGAAGGAATTCATAAAAATATTTCCAACAGTATATCACACTCTTGTAACCAGTTTCTGGATCAGAAGATATGATCAAAATGAATGATTGGTTTTTGGTTATGCATGTTTTGAGGTCAGTTGCTGCACACAGGGACAAATTTACTACAAAATCAGTTTGGACAGGAATTTTACAAAAGTGAAAGAGATTTTTGTCCATCACATACTAAATAACAAAAATTTCCTTCATTTTATGCACAAATGTTACTATGTGGGAGATATGCAGTGATATTTGAAGCCTACATTAAAACAAAACAAATTTTGCAGTTATTTTACTGTTTTAGTGATTTTAGTGCAGTGCCATGTTACAATCTATGGAAAGTAATTTTGAGAATTTACCAAAGAGCTTTTTGTTAACCATGAGCCATATGACAAAAACCTCTCTTATTTTATTCACAGGTGTCGTGAATTGAAATATTTGACTAGATCTTTATAGCTCATTTTTATATATTTAAACTTTTAATGATTTTCTGTTTTAGAAATGATTATGTGGCACAGATTTCGAGCAACTGGAAACGAATTTCAAAACTTTTAGAGAGATTTTTCTCAAACATGACCTTATCTAAAAAAAACCTTTTTCAGTTTTGTAAAAAATTCTATGGTTCAGAAGATACGAGTTCATATTTGACACCTAATTTCAGAAATTCGGTGCATTAATGATTTTTTGTTTTAGAGATTATTTTTTGGCATAGATTTCGAGAAACTGGAAATTAATTTCCAAAATTTGAGAATGGTTTTTATCCAACATAAACTTATCTACAAAAACCTCTTTCATTTTTGTAACAGGTGCTATGGTTCAGGAGATACGAGTTCATCTTTGACACCTAATTTTAGAAATTCGGTCCAAATTTAATCTAACTTATTCTATTTTGAAGAATATGGTTGAGCTCAATTCCCTTAATATATGGATGAGAAAATTGTATATATTTTATGAATTTCAGAGTGTAAGGTTTGTATTTTTGCAGCAGAGTTAGGGTGCTATTGTTGTAACAGTTTGGCAGGGAATTAATAAAGATATGCAGCTCTAATTTGTGGGATCCCCGTGGTATGGATTTTAGCATTGTTTTTTCTTTTGTGTTCATTTGTTAATTGTTATGTTTGCCATTCATTCACTCATACCTCTTGTTTAATGCTTTCAAGATAGATATGTAGAATCCATTATTAATTCTCTGCCTTGGGAAATCATTTAATACTCTATGTTTTCTTCTGTTTGAAAAGGATCCATCTCCTATGCCCTTTTCAGCTCCTCACCAGTCTCACCCTTCCATCATTATTTAAACTTAATTGTTAAAATACCTGCCTACCTTTCCCCATAGAATACCTTGTGTCTTTGATTTAATTCCCCAGATTCAAACTGACCAGCCCCATCTGATCCATACAACCCTGAACATTTTATAAAACATTTTGAGCTATTATACCTAGCCTAAAATATTTGCAGTTATATTTCATTGAATATTTTTCACAGAGAGAGCCCTCTCTTGACCTTGTAGGGCTAGCTACAAGTCTGAGCGTGGTCTATGGTTACCTCAGAGTTTCCTCTTCTCAGCCGTGAGGTTCATTCTGAGTGCTAACATATACCACTCCTTGTGCCTCAACAATATCCGGTGGATCCTAGAAGTCCCCAGGAACCTCATATGGTGCACTGGGTATCATTGATGGCTCCCATGGTAGCGAAAATGGTGCAGTGGTTTTTTTTGCACAATATTTCTCATGGCTTAGGATTTAGATATTCACGATTGAATATTTTCCTTATGTAGGGATAATTATAGAGGTGATCCTAAAACATCTCTTCCACTAGGGGCACAATGGGATGAGACAGGTTAGTGAATCATTTTCTAGTTATTATCTAATTTTTATTTTATTTTTTATTGTCCAATACTGAAAAAAATTAAATGCAGATGTCAGTCCAACACAACTAGTAGCGCTTCGTCACTTTAACAGGCGAGAGGCACAATCCATAGTAGACCCACAAAACGATGCTATCCTAGAAGAGCTAGAGAACAACCTTGAGAGGTTGATTATTGATACTCCTGAGATAGGAACATATGATATACCTCTTAGGCTCTAGGGGCATGTGACTGGTGTCTGAGTTCCACTCAGGAGATTTCTATGCAAGGTGGCACGTGCCATAGTTTGCTATCATGATCATCATCATGGATAGTTGATGGTCAATTTAGATTGATATTTTTTTTTGTATCATTACATTTTAGATCATAATGTGTTTGAACCTATGATCACGGACGATGTAATATTTTTTGACACCAAATTATTTAACCTAGTGATATTACTACCTTCATTCTCTAAGTATCTTGTTCAACATGATTTGAATGTTGTTTTGTTTTACTTTTTTAATATTTCAGATGTCCACTTAAAACTCGATTAGCTAATGCATCAGCCAATGTGTTTAAATTTCTTGAAATACGTTGATATTCAATATAATCAAGTTTTCCTTCCAAGAGACAAACCTTCAAAAATAATCTTAAAAAAGCTGGATTTTTTATAGCATAAACTCCATTTAAATGTAATACAATGAGTTTCGAATCTAACCCAATGATCAAATGTCGAATACCAAATCTGATGGCATCAGATAATAACTCAATGACTGTGCTATATTCTATAATAGTGTTCATTTTTTAATCAAGGCATATCCCATGAGTATATACTAACTCATCAGTGGGTGAATAGATAACCCAAGCTACGGAAGAGATGTTCTGTGTACTATGACAAGCATTGTTATCAAAACCAATGTAAGTTTGAAGGTATGTCGACATTTGCAATATCAAGAGTACTCAAGATAAGTAGAAAAAGTAGTAACATTTGTAAAACAAAAATCTAAGGCACACTTGTCTAACCTAAGGCACACTATTCTAAAATGTAACTAATGTAAAAGGGAGATATTCACATGAAAAATCATGCATATTATTTCTTGAGATAAAGACCATTTCTGGGTTTATATAAAGAGATGTCATCATAATCAATTAATTCCTAGGCTCCTTTTGCAAGCACACGCTTAGCAATATATGGACCTGTTGTACTAAGATAAACAACCCTAACTTTTTAACTTTGTTCACATCAAATAATGGGGAACCTAGTTAAACCAGTCGGAGCCACCACACCAAACGGAAAAGGAGCTTCTTTAAGGTCCGGACCGGGTGGTTATCCCCCAATGTTGTTGCAGCGATTTTCGAGGCTTCAACGAGGACCATGCCACATAGGTTCCAATTTACCAATGCCAAGCTTGTCGTTAGCTTGATTTTATACTAAAACTAGGTCACATTATTAATAAATGCAAGGGTTAACACTTTTATCGTACTGAGCTTTAACACATTTTTTTTCAGCTTCAACGGCTAATGTATCGGTGCGACATGTCTCATGTAACTGTGCTAGTTATAGAAAGTGTTTCTCTTCTTCAGAGGTAGCTGGTAACAACTCAATGGCTAATTTGGGTGATGGTATTTCCCATTCAATGGGTAACAAAACTTCTAAACCATAAACAATTTGAAAAGGAGTGAACCCTATAACAATTTTTGTAGAGGTACGGTATGCCCATAATGCCGAAAAAATTATGGTATTTGAATTAGATTTATGAGTTCCAACAATCCATTTAATCATGGTGGTTAAAACCTTGTTGATGGCCTCAACTTGACCATTAGCCTGTGGGTAATATGGTGTAGGATTATCATGTCGTAGGATGATTTGATCATAAATTTTGGTCATCATAATATTTCCAAAATGGATCCCATGGTCTGTAACGATAGCTTGAGGGACACCGAACCAAGAAATCAAATGATTGGGTATGAAAATAGTTGCAGTTTCTCCATCAGCCATGAATGTAGGCATCACCTCAACCCATTTAGTAAATTAATATATGACGAGAATAATATACGCATGCTCCCCGGAAGAGTGAGGGTTACATGAAATGAATTCAATGCCCCATTAGGCGAACGGAACAACAACAATGATTGGGTGAAGAGGAGTTGGAGGTGCATGCATTTTTTGATCAAATATTTGGAAATTGTGGCATATTTGAACAGTGATAATACAAGCTTTGAATAAAAACGACCAAAAATAGCCAGCGCACAATATCTTTTAGGTTGTGGTAAACCCAGATATATGACCACCATACACTCGAGAGTGGAAATCATTAAAAACCATTTCATCTTCTTCATGATTTATACATCGTCGAAACACAGAATCGACACCACAATGATAAAGAGTGTCACCAATAATATTGTATTGTTGAGATTGGTATCATATTCTCTGTTGACCTAATCATGAAAGATGTGGGCGAAAGGTTTCGGTTTGAAGATATATAATGATATATCCATACCAGGGATCAGAATATTGATTAGAAACATAATTTCATCAGCGATAGGATTCTCTGCCACTATTTTAGGCTCAGTATTGGGAAATTCACACATAATTTCAGCAAACAGTAATGATTTCTTAGACTTGGATTTCTCAAACTCCAAATCAAAATCTTGCAGGATAATGATGCATTTAGAGTATTTGGCCCCGAGAAAATATTTTTTCACCATTCAACATATTAGGTTGCAATTATATATCATTTTGGTTTTGTGTAATAATATGTAATGGCGAAAACGTTCGACAGCTTGAACTGCTGCCAAGGCCAATTTATCCACATGTGAATACTTGATTTCCATCGGGTTGAGATTCCATTAAGGGGATTTTGAGGTCTAAGGAAATTATAAAATATTATTGGAAATTATAAAATAATATTTGATTACATCATCAAATTTTAGAGGGAAAAAAAAAAAACTACTTTTTCAACTCGTATTTTTGAACTTATCTCCCTGAGGTTTTACTCAAATTTCGAGCAGGAATACTCGTTGAATGAAAAATTTAATTCCTCATCCAAGGAGTACCCATGTTGTATAATTTTGGTGTACTTTTCTATATAAAAAATTATTAATACATGAAAAAAATGATTGCAATCGCGTTTTCCATGTATTTCTCCATTTTCGTGTAGCGGGGTTCATCAAAAGTATGCAACATGTGTTCTCCTTAAAAGAGGAATTAAATTTTGCATCCAATGAGTACTCTCGCTTGAAATTTGAGCAAACCCTTAAGGAGGTAATTTGAAAATATGAGTTGAAAAAGTCATTTTATTATTTTATTATTTTTTAATCTTTTTACTTTTTTACTTCAAGAATGGTGAATCATCCCTCATGGTTGAGATCATAATATTGAATTATATTGGTTCTTATAAAGTCTATCTTGGTTGTACATTTTTCTTAGGAGGCCCATTTTAGACCTTAAAATTCCCCTAATGCAACTTAGATAATAGATCACATGTTCGTTGTTAGATTCATCCTCTTGAACCAAAACCATTCCAATTGTGGAATCAGACGCAAATAAGTATAAAAAGTAATTCTAGTGGTAATTTGATGGTTGCAACAAAAGTACATGGGTCAACATATTTTTAAGTACATCAAAACATTTTTCGGCAATCTCGTCCCAAATGAGTGGAACATCTTGTTTCAATAACCAGGTAAAACCTTTTATTAAATCTTCATAGTTCAGGATAAAACTACGTAAAAAGTTTTCTTTCCCCTGCAAACTCTGGAGTTGGAGAAGAGTTTGAGGAGGTAATTTGATGATATCCTCTACCTCAATGGATCCACACGAATGCCCTCTTTCCTAATAGAGAACCCAAGTAAAAGTCCTGGTTGTACACAAAAAACACATTTTTGTGGATTCAAACAAATTTTCTAATGCCTACATCTTGTAAATATAGTACGTAAGTGTGTAGGATAATATTCTCTGCATAAATAATGAGCAGGTAAGTCATCCAAATAAGGTTGTACAATATGTTTGATATCGTCAAACGCACAAGACATAGCTCTTTGAAAAGTTGCACCAAAATTTTTCAGTCAAAAAGGTAATTTACAATATGGAAACGTGCCCCAAGGACATACAAATGTTGTTTTAGGTTGATCAATAGGGAGTATGGTGATTTGATTGTAACCAGAAAAACCATCCATAAATAAGAGTATTTTGTTTTTGGAACAATCATCAACAATTCAATCGATATAGGGTGTAAGATAGTTGTCTTTGGGACAAGCCTTGCTGATATCCCGATAATCGGCACATACTCTGATAGTCCCTTATTTTTTCATTACGGAAACTATATTAGATAGCCAATCTGTCAAAGGAATAGGATAAATAAATCATGCACATAATAATTTTTCAACTTCATCTTTGATTGTTGCAACTTTCTGCGGATGTATTGGATGTAATCTCTATCTAACAGGTTTACCATTTGGGTATGTCTTGATTTCATGAATAACAATCTTAGGATCGATTCCTAGCATCTCTTCGTAAGACCTGGAAAAAATGTCTCATAATTCTTGAAATAGGGCTTTGTAAGCTTTAATCTCTTCAATTGAACAAGAAGCACCGATATGAATGTTTTCAATTATTCCAGGTGTAATTGATATGTTGATAATATTTGTTGTAGAAATATTTCCCAAATTTGTCTCAGAGTCCAAATGTGTGATCGATGTGGGATTTTGAGGTTCCTTGACATAACCAATTGTAAATATAGATGAAAAATATTTTTCAAGTTTATCAGGATCAGGAAAAAAGGAGTGTCGATGATGTAAATCATCCCATGGTAATTTATCCGATGAAAATATTTCTCTAATTCTTCCATCAGTTGCGAATACATGTTGAAAGGGATCCACAAAAAATGTCAAAGTTGAGCTTGATATAAAATATGATTCTTCATTAACCACATTCATTTGATCACTAGAAGTTGATGGGGTGTTAGAACATGATTTTACTACTACATCTGCTGATTCAAAAGCACTAAAATGCATCTCACCATTATAAGAGTCCAATTATGATTATAAAGGCATAGTCCATGTGTCATCAAATAGAATTGTGCTTGATGTGATCATATTGATATTGGTAATAGTTTGCGGTACGTTGGGAGAGGGCATAGCAAAAGTTACCATGAGAGAGGAATCCTTCATTAGTGCTACACCAACATCTTCTTATGGGATAACCAATTTTCCAATATGTTGGATACTATCTGTAGAAGTAGGGTTTGAAGAAAAGTAAGACAAATAATCAATCTTAAAAATATTTCCTTTCTAAGGAAACATCATCATCTGAAAGAATGATGAAACAATAACAATCATTGTGTAAGACCAACTGCAACCCAGAAGAAGGTTGTAATCAAGAGGGCCATCAACAACTTCCACCTCTAGGTTTACAATTTTTCCTTCTACTTCTATAGGTAGATCCTAGAGTATTCCATATGGGTGAAAACCTCTTCCATCAAATGCTTTATGGATAGTTTGTGATTGGTTGAATGTTAGAGAAACAAGGGTTTTCCAACAGTTTAATGAAATTATACACGTAGACGCCCCCTCATTAGTTACAGTACAAAAAACTCCTCTTGATTTGACTAATAATAGAATTTGAAAATCCAGTTGATGTGCGAGTCTAGGTACAAAATTTTAAATATCAAATACCACTAGATTCGATTCTTGAGGATCAATAGCTCTGATGGCTGATAAAAATAATTTCCTTTGTGCTAGATAGGATTGTAGTACTTCTAATTCCAACATTGTTGAAGTGGATATTGCCAAATATTAGAAAATGTTGTACTTCTGAGTGACTCTTGCATGTGGATTCAAAGTCAATTTTCAAAGTACACCATCAGCAGGTAGTTTAGTCACAAAATTAGGGTTAGGTTTCTCAATTTTTAATGGTTTTTAAACTAAAGGAGTTGTTTCTAGTGTTTGACTGGATGATTCAGTCTCTTTACCAGTTATAGGACTCTTAGATACATAGTCTTGAGATCGTGTCACAACCATGACTTCATACATCATTAAAATATCTTTCGATAAATTAGAAGAATATCAGATCATTTTACTATCTTGAGATGGAAAAGGATCCTTCAAGACAGTAGGTGTGGGTGAATCTTTCACAAATTTGGATACATCTACCTGATGTGAACACTCTTTGGTATTGTGATACTCGTCATAAACAAGACAAGGATAGCAAGGTGTCTGCTTTTTGTTTGATGGTTCGGCTTTTTTATTTTTTCTCTTTAGGATATGTGTTTTGTTTATTTCTATTCTTACCTTTCTTCTTATTACCGGATTTAGATTTAGTCGTAAATGAGTCTACAATGTGAATTTTCGCAAAAGTTTCAAGGGAAGAATCTCCTTTAGGTGAATATGGTTGGGTTATTATGGAAGAAGTAGATTTAGATGACTTATTCTTACTCTTTTTAGTATTAACTATACCAATTACATCGTCTACGGAATGAGAACCAGAAGGAGTTGCAGTAACTTGACCTGGGCGTGGTAAATCAAGAATTTTTTCATATAGAGTACCAGACTGTGTGTGTACAAGTTCTAAGTATTGCAATTGAGCTATTACCTGTTATTATATAACAACACCTCCCTTAACTATGTCTTTAGTCATCTTTAGCAGTAATTATTTAATAAACCATTCTGCCAAAATTTGATCCGGAATGAAAATCTTACACCAAATGTCGTCTACGTCACCATTTGTGTATGTGATCTGAAATGTATGAATACATAATTTGTTTTAATGAAGTTAAATGTTATCTTCCATTGTCATAATGGACTAGAAACTGGAAGTGAGTTAGTAAATTTGCTGCTAAAGAATTGAAATTATTGAAAGAGCCACATGGTAACTCGATATACCACTTTGCAGCTAATCCTATAAATGTTCTCTGAAAAAGTATCAATTGAATGGAATCATGGATTAAGGAGTTGGATGCACACCAAAGATGATAATTCATCACATGATTTGAGGGGTATTCCCTTGATTTTCCTTCAAACTTTGGTATATCACTAGGAAACTTAGTTTCCATTAATGGCCAGAACAGAAGATAATAAATTAAATCATTTGTGAGGTGAGAAAAATCTGGTAAGTATAAAGTTGCAATGAATGGTAACCAACGATTACAGTCCTATTAAGTAAACTAATAACCTTGAGGAACAATAATAGTACCGAGAGGAGGATATCCAACATAACCTAGAATAGCTTGAGGATACGGGATTGGAATACCTCCGAGGTATCCAAGGTTAGCCGTACCAAACTGAGGTCGAGCTGGTATTTTATATATATAACTAGGGTATGGTTGAGCCTCGTAGATTAGATTTTATATTGTTGGTCCATATTGATGCTTCCCTTCAAATGGTTGAATCTGCACAAACTTACTTGCGAAAGGTTGGCTTGTTTGAACTGTAGCTGCACTAGGTTGTCCTACAGAGGTTTGAATAGTAGACTGAATTACAGGTCCAGTTTTATGAACAATGGCTTGAGGGATTTCATGTTTAACAGTTGATGCATTCGTTTGAAGGGTTGTAGCAATAAGGACCTGAGAAACTCTAGGGATAGATGTACTTGGTTGTTGAATAGAAGTTTGCATATCAGATTGTATAGGAGTACTTGGAGTACTCAGACCAGCTTGTTGACTACTAGGTATAGATACTTGAGGGATTATTTGAAGTGCAGTATGAATAGGCTATTAGACTTGGGTATAATAAATTTTTCCATTTGGCTAGCCAGGTTGATTATAAGGTACTTGTAAAGTAGGTTGCAAAGGTTATTGATTCAACAATGAGTTCCACACAATATTAATGCCTGGGTAAGGAGCTCCCATTAAAGTTGTGATGCATAAGGTTGACCATAACCAGTATGAGGTATTAGAACGTAATTTTTATAATTTGTCAGATAAATTCTAGTAAAAGGTTGAACTCCTTGAAAGGATAGTTGCTTTGGATTAGGATACTGCCCTTGAATAGGTTGTGTCCCTAGAATAGGGTACTTCCCTTGAAGAGGTTGTCCTTGAGGATTATACTGCCACCTAGGTGGTAAATTTCCACCTTGAGAACTAGTTTGAGGAATATTTCCGGACATGATATAAACTTGTTCCATTGTCAAAGATTCGGTGGTAGATTCATGAAGACCCATCGATTATGTAATATTTTCAGAAGAAAGAGATGCTCTTGAGAAAGTACCAGAGAGCGACTGGTATCCATCACGAATTGATGGACCACCATACAAAAAAATTTCTTGTGACGAAGAAAATATGGATGACCCACTTGACATGCTTGATGAAGCCATGTAACTACCTTTGGGTATAGAGTAAAAAGGAATGCGAAATGGTGAATAATTAAGACCAGCGCCATGTAGAAAATTTGTAAATTGTTGATACGAAGGATCTAGTTGAAAAGGACTATAAGGGTAATTTTTTTTCACTATACCTTATATCTAAATATTCTTTGCACGAAGGAACTGTTATCTCTTCTTCCATGTCAGTAATCTCTTCGATACTAATTAGGCCAAGAAGAATATTCTCATTAATGCAAAGCTTCACTCGAGGTGAACAAGGATGACCAAGAGTTTGGGCTATGAATTCTGAAGTTGACTCAGATGAACTAGATTGAGATTCATGTTCAGATATTTCAGGTTCAATGAGTTGAGTAGCTGAAAATTCACCGGTAATAGAATCGATTGTGATTATTTCAAACATTTATAGTTGTTCTTTATTTTCTTCTATTACCTGAGGTTGATTAACCTAGAAATCAGATGTATTATTATAGATTTTTCTCCTTTTTCAGTGGAACTGGTTCCTAATTATTCACCTCCTTTATATTTAAGCTTTTCCAATTGAATCGGTGTATATTTAGGGGGTTTCCCCGGAATTCTATGAGAGTGCATCGTTAATTCAACAACAGTTAATGTTCAACACACAAAATCAAAAAATATTTCAACAAAATATACCTAAGGTCACTAAGAAAAAAAGAAATCTGAGCACATGCCTACAAAATCGAAGAGAAAAACCACACACAAACAGTATGTTTCGACACTAAAAGCACTAGTTTGTGGTGAAATATAATGTTGTAGAAGTTAATGTGGAAAAATAACGGTTGTAATAGTTACCCTAGCAACCTTCTTAATGAAATAGTCTAGTGCAATTCCTCCACTATGCCATATCGATGTGAAGAGTACCCTCTGAAAATTCCAAGTGAGTCTAGCCAATTTCTGTTCCAAGTATAGTGAGACTTTCCCTCCACCTTCACCTTGGGAAAATTCCTAAATATTATGGCCACTAATGTCACCAACTGAGACAAATCCACTTGGGGGAAGACTCTACGATCCAATATACATGTAATGGAAAAGTATCAAGCTCAATCCCCTTGAAATATCCTAGACATGGTAATTCTGAGGTTTTATAACAAGTGACCCCATGCTCCTCTACAATGGTTAATCTGAGGTTTATTGTTTATATTGCATGCACATATTCTATATTCACCAATGAGATAGGTACGATTACCTCACGGGGTCCGACATGACCTTGTGCTGACTAGAGTACAAATGCAACAATTGGATTTCCCTACCGGAAGACTCTGCTTGTTTGTTTTGACCACTTTAGAACATTTATTACAAACTATTCCAAAACACTAGCCTAATCTATATTGGTGGAATGAGCCCTAGAAAATGTAAAAATGTCTAGATTGATTTTATTAGGCGATGTATTGCTTTGGCTATTATTTAACACAAAGGATATGGAGTTTGAAACTTTGATGATGTTGTGACCTGACACAAAATACTCTAAATGCATAAATATGACAAATGAAACTCATTCCTCTTAATGAATTCTATTTAGGAGAAAGTTGAGAGATTTTTTGAATTTAAAACACAAACTTCCTCATTATTAAAAAAAATCCTTTCTAAAAAGAAAACGATTTCATTAAGAACTATATTTCTAAATATGATCAATTTATCTTTTCGAATAAAATTCCATTAACAACCAAGTCAAACACTACAATTTCAACAAACAAACAGTTCCGAAAAGAAAGCAATTCCTATGAAACCCTAAAAAGTATAAATTTCAAAATCAAATCAAAATTCTAATTCTAAATCCTAACTAGGATACCTATGAATGTTTTATACATGACTTCTATTAGTTTTAATCAAACTAAGAATGTTTCTACTTATTCCAACTTAAATGAAATCATGAAAGAGTGCTTTGTGACAAATCACTCTTCAGTGATCTAGAAGCTTTTCAGTCTTGCAAATGAATAAGAAACAAATATTCATAAAATTAAGGTTGGTTATAATATTGATGGCTCAAGGAGACAAAATCATAAAATAAGTGATATGAGGCAAATGAACGTATCTTCCATACAGAGCAACCGTAAGCCACGGAAAACCGTCAATTGTAAAATAAAAAAAGGATGATTAATCACATAAGAGTCAAAATTGTTGAAAAGGAGTTCAAAGACGAGATTTGACAACTAGAGTATATTACCAAAAACTTGAAGAATTTGGTTATCTAGCTCTAAAAGAGATAACCTCAATTTTTTCAAAATTTTCCAAGGGGTGTGTGGCCTATAAGTTGACAGCAATGTGCATGTGCACTGGATTGAACTAACAAGTCACACAAGTTTCCGCTCTGTCTTCTACATAAAACCATGCAGAGAGAGAAAAAGTTGGAAAAAAAAACATATAATTTTTCTTTCTCAGAGATTCTAAAAATTCATCTACCGAACCACACTCACAGAAGTGAAAATCAGAAAACTAAAATTTCAAATTGAACAGAAGCAAATAAAACTAAGCTCTAGTCCCCAGTATGGTCGCCAATTTGTTACTAGGATGAATCCCTCTTGTGGACAAGAGAGATATCCCTAGTACTCCAACATGTAACTAGAAATGAAGGTCCATTTAAATATCTCTTTATCTAGATTATTTGTATTTTAGGATCATTATAATAATAAAGTAGAGAGGACATGCTCCTACCTTTAAATCCAAACATCTGATGTAGTCCTTTTTCCATCACCCCAAAGTGGTAATCCAATGATGAGTAGAACCTCCAATCACACACAAGACAAATAATCAAATAATCTACAATATACAATAATAAAAAATACTAATCCAACTTAGTGATCAAGTAATCTAAGTATTTACATCATTCCCATGAATTCAGAAACAAGACAATGAGAAAAAGAGATCCATATCTATTATCATAAATTAGAAAGAGAAATCTTACAACCAGATGCCTTTATGTTGTACAAATTCCTCCCGGAGTCTGAGAAATAATTCTCCTTCAGTTTGATAATCCTTCCTCTTTATAATGACCAACATGAAGTAATGGGCACAAAGGTGTGATCTTCGATGTGTCAACAACAACTCACTAGTATAGAAATTATGCACTCTATGAACTCTCTCCATCTTAGAAACTATACAGATCAGTTTGTATTCACATTAGTATGTCAGGTATCTAACCTTGAACCTGAAACTTGAGCTCAATATATAGGGAGATTGAAGTAGTTTTAGATCCATTAAGAGAGGGATGGATTCTCCCCATGAAGGGATTTGAGTTCATTGGAACAAGGGATAATCTCCCTGAGTGAAGGGATAAATCTTGAACTAACATGACTCTAGAGGCTTCCAGTTGGGAGAATATTCGACCAACTAGGCTTCTATAAGTTACATTTTATTTTTACTTTCTTTTCACAGGGGTGCACAGGTTTTAGTGGCGAAAAGAGCGGTGATCGTCGTGGCTAATGGAAGGATCGTCAGCTTATGTACAAGGAAAGGCTAGAAAAACTATACAGGCAATCTTTTAAGGGTTTTACAGGGATTTTCTCCAATTTCCAAGACTTGATTCAGGAACTTGAGTGTTTTTTACCGCTAAGGGAATATGATATTGATGGTGATAGACCCATATGAATAGTCAAATTTTATGGTGACAAAATGAAGCATACTAGATTTGATCTTGGGAGGCATCTATGATTTTATGGTTCTCGTTACCCATTTCCCTCCTGATACAAACAAATAAAAATAAAAATAAACTGAAGGCATAGATATTGTAAAACCATAAAAATGTTTAACCATGGTTTAACATTATTTAACCCTAAACGTAACGTATATAAACACTAAAATAAATTTTATAAACTCTAAACTCAATATGGTTGATCATGGTTGACCATGGATCATTTTCATCTTGAGACAATATTTTTCACAAAGCGGTGTTGGACCATGGTTGATCATGCTTGAGCATGATTGATCTTCATATCGAGACAATGTTTGGCACATTGCGATGTTGCACCATGGTTTATTTTCCTATTGAGAATATATTTATCAAAATTTTATGTTATATCATGGTTAACCATGGTTGACCATGATTATAAACCCAAGGATTTATATCATAAACGCTGCGAATAACAATACACCCTAGGAAAACGAAACCTTAGATTAATAAACCCAACGGATTAATATTATAAACCCAAGGGAATAATAAACCTAAGGGATCAATACTAAAAACCCAAGGGATTATAAAACAAAGGGATAAACATCAAGGATTAATATTCTAAACCCTCTTATCACAATGTGACATTCGACCATGGTTGACCATGATTATAAATCAAAGGGTTTTATATTAAACCCTAAGATTAATATTATAAACATTATGAATAATATTATTCCCTAGGAATAGGAACCCTTATATTGATAAACCCGAGGAATTTTTATTATAAACCCAAGGGATTAATTCAAAAACCCTAAGGTATTATAAACCCAATGGAATAATATTAAACCCAAGGGAATAAATATAATAAACCCAACAGAATAATAAACCCAAGGGATTAATACAAAAATACCAATTGATTATAAATCCAACAAAACAATATTAAACAAAAATAGTAAATATTATAAACCAAAGGTATATAATCCCGAAGATAACTATTATAAAACCTAAAATAAACATGGCTCACCATGGTTCACTAAGGTTGATTTTTGTATTGACACCTTCTTTGTCACAATGAAAAGTTGGACTATGGTTGATCATATTTGACTTTAATATTGATACAACCTTTTTCACAGTACGATGTTGGACAATGGTTGAGCATGGTTGATTTTCCCACTGAGAAAATATTTTTCACAATGTGACTTTGGACCACGGTTGATCATGAATGACCACAGTTGTCAGAATGTGATGTTGGACCAAGATACAATATTTGTAACAATGTGACCATGTATTTTAACCATGGTTGACCATGATTGGTAATGGTTGAGAAAGGTTTATTTTAATATTGAGACAATCATTGTCATAATGTGACATTGGAACATGGTTGACCATGCTATTTTAAATTTGAGACAATCCTTGTCACAATCTGACATTGGACCATAGTTGACAATGATTAATATTATAAACCTTATGAATAATATTATTCCCTAGGAATATGAACTCTTATATTGATAAAAGCAAGTGATTGATGTTATAAATCCAATGGATTAATTTTAAAACCCAAAGGTATTATAAAACAAAGAGAATATTATTAAACCCAAGGAATAAATATTATAAACCAGGGGGATTAATACTAAAAACCCAAGGGAATAATATTAAACTAAAGAGAAAAATATTATAAACCAAGCTATATAAACACTAAGATAAATATTATAAACAATAAAATAAACATGGTTGACCATGGTTGATATTTGTATTGAAAAAATATTTTTCATAATGTGAAGTTGGAATATTGTCGACCATTCTTGATTTTCATATTGAGACAACCTTTGTCACAATTTGACATCGGACAATGGTTGACCATGGTTGATTTTCCTCTTGAGACAATCTCTGTGCAACACCCTCTCCCCACATCTACCTAAGTAACCGAACGACCTAGTTAAACATGTGACAAGGAGCTACTAATATGATATTTAACCTCCTAGATGGCCTTAAGTAAGTGGAACCGATGGAAAGCTAACAAACAGGCCTTACACATCATCAAAAACACCTCGAGGAGGTAACCCAACCTACCAGACCCCTAAACCCTGAGGGGGAACTAATTTTTAACCCTTTTGAGCCTTAGCCATGGGAATGCCTGAAGATGCGGGCATGCCAAGGCAAGGTCATGGACAGGGCACCAAAAAGTCAGTTTTGTGCCTGGAACTTCGAGATTTGTGCCACCTTTTCAGCCCGAGAGCCCAGGTCACTACCCAGAACTTCATGAAACTTTTGGAGATTATAAGTAACATTAAAATAAAGGTATAGAAGAAATCACATCATTAGGAAATAATATGGACCCCTCCCAGCCGTGAAAATAATTTCATCAAACATGTCACAAACATTACATCCACAAGTATAAAAAATATATTTAAACACGTGGGTCTCTTACTTATCTGAGAATAGCTAAGAAGTGTTTATCCCCTACATCAGAAGCTACAATACAGTCTATTTGAGCATAGATACATTGTGTATTCATTTATAGTTAAAAACATTGATAGATCCATATATCATCACTGATCGAGTACATGCTTATACCAGAAAAATAACAACATAAATACAATGGATATAACAACAATAAAATACATACATAAACTAGTACATTTTCAAACCGCATACCAGAGGAATGAGCTCTTCATTACTAAATGTAAAAACCAATCACATATGAGACTTCTATGTTCCACCTAACCATAGATCGGTTGATCCATGTCTCACATCATCCAATCACCCCCGTGCCATATTCCAGGAATGAATGTGGGGTGTCATCAAACACATCAATCATAATCAATCTAGGGCTTCGAGAGGCCAAACCAGCTCAACCCTCAACTAATGATTTCACCTCATGGTCATACATCACAACCATCACAGATTGATCTCTATCTGAGTTTTTCCAGGGCTACAGAGTAGTTTTTCTAGCCAAGACTTCTAAGACTAGCAACTCAAACCACCTAGGGCTTAGAGACCATTTTTCCAACCAAGGCTTCCAAGACTACTAACTCAACCTACAATTTTTTTTTGGGTTTCCAGATTGTTTTTCCAAACAAGGCTTCTAGGCACTAATAACTCAAGCCACATATAACGAAATCATGAGAACCAACTAGAAAACAATCAATCGAAATAAACCCACAACACCATAATTTTTCGGGAAATGGCAAGGCTAGGAAAAAATCACATGCATGCACATGCATGCCAAAACTAGTGAGGAAAACCTACATGCAACTAGGTACCTACACTCTAAACTTGTTGTAGATGTTGATCTCAATTTCCTCTTTCACCTTCCTGCTCTTCCTTTTCCTTCTTGTTCCAAATCGCCAAGTATCCACAATATTCAAGAGTGCTCCAAGAAAAATCTAAGTGTTCCAGAGAATGCGAGAGAGAGAGAGAATAATGAGAGAACTCCAATAATGCACAGAAATAATCTTGAACTAGTAAAATTTGCCCAACTTATCCTCATAATATTTTACTAATAAGGCCTCTATTTTCTTCATTTTTCTCCTCACAAGCAACATGTGACCTCTCTCCTTCCTTTTCTCCTAATTCATATTATTTTCATAAATACAATTATAATGAATTCCTCTTGCCCTTCCAAAACCTTTGTCATTTCCTTTTCCAATTTCCATATTCATGATAAACCAAAATGAACACCCATTAGGATGTTTTTCTCACCACTCATATTGGAATACATGTCCCACCAACCGTGGTATTATATATGTTTTTACATTGATTTTTACCAGTGTTGATATAGAGCCCTCCCCCTTGGGGGAACACCGTCCTTGGTGTTCAATGACACCTATAACCAGAAAACCACTAAAAATAAAACACACTGCCTATGGAGCTTTTTAACATAGCTCGTTGCAGTATTTACAATGATCACTGCTGAAAACATGACAAACATATTGTTTACTGGAAATTTATAAAATAAATCATTACAGTGTTTACAATAACAAGCACATTTTCTTCGGCCATAAAATAATCATAATTCCTGTGGAAATTTATAAATCTAGCTCGATACAATATTTTCAATGATATATAGATATGCACATTTTCTTAACCAGAAAATAAAATCATACGATGCCTATATCAGAAGCAAAGAAATCCAGAGGATCACACCTCCACCCTCAAAGTAATATTATAATTCATCTCCTTCCGAGGAAGTATAGAATCCACTGCCAGATTCAAAGCTGCATCCAATTTCCCGCGCTACAATCCCACACCATTTTTCCTCTCAATGAATAGTTACTGATTTCATTTGGAAATTGTAGTTATAAAAAAAAATCCATTCTCGACCTTTGCTTCTCTGCTACAAAATCCCTCGGTAAATACAATCAACCCTTCTGTGTATTCACTCACCTTCCAAGTTCTACTGAAACTGCCATCCCAGGCAGTCCATCCTTAGGAAAATTTTCCTTGCATCGGAATTTCAAATAACCAAGGCATATACCTACATCAAAACCATCATACCATTCATAACATTATCATGGATATCAATGGACACTATTGGGTACTAGTGTCCCAAAATGGCCCTTCTCCTGATGTGATTTACTGACATATTGTTGTATGTTCCAATTCCTTTTTCCGGTGCTACTAGTTCTTGCATTCAGTTTCAACCATGCCAAATATGTAATTACATGTTTTAATATACTAAGCACATAATTTCCATTAGATTATAAATAGATTTAAATAACTTCAAATCATTCCTCATTGGTATCTTCTCAATAAGGTACACTTACAATCCTACTTACTTCCTGTCACATAAATTCAAACTAGTTTTTTGATCAAATCATCATGTATAAACATATCACATCTACTTAGCTCAAAACATGACCATCATAGGTCAAAATCATGAATATGTTGGACATTGGGTTCAACTATCCCCATGTGTTTCGTGACATGGACTAACCGCCTCTCATGGATCCTAACTCTGGTGATTGTAGTGGATACTAAAGCTTGCGGGTTTTGGTCTAACGACAATCGTGATTCCAACAATTGGTATCAAAGCGATAGGTCTCGAGTTTGAAACTCTCAAGACACGCGTTTGGGGGGAGATTGTTGGACATTGGGTTCAACACTCCCGATGTGTTTGGCGACATGGACTAACCGCCTCTTGTGGATCCTAACTCTGGTGATTGTAGCGGAGACTAAATCCTGCAGGTTTTGGTCTAACGAAAATCATGATTCCAACATAATCACATGCAATCACCATAAACCATAATCATAAATCAAATTTAACCATCATAAGTCATAATATTAGATCATAAGCATAACATAACTAAAATAAAATATTGATACTTATCCTTCATCATTCCTTACATTTGCCTTTGTTCTTTCTGTACACACCAGATTGGTTGCCACGACCAGAAAGCAACCAATGCTTCTTCTTATCTTCAATCAAGTACACATACACATAGTGTACATCACAACACAAACATACACACATGACATAAAACACAATATAATACACACACTCACATCGGCATATGATATATACACCTACATCTACTATACAATACAACACAATACATATGCCTACATCGGAAAAAAATGAATACACGTAAACCCAGTGTAAAATTCAACACAATACATATTCCTACACCAACATACAACACATACACCTACAGTTGGTTTACAATACCACACAACACATACACCTATATCCGGTTTATAACACCACACATACACCTAAACCTGGTGTACAATACAACATAATACATACACATATACCAGGTGTAAAACACAACACAATACACCTGTCATGATACCATGACTACACCATGCACAAACATAGTACTGCATGCCCCCAACACAACATGTATGACACATGCATAATACCACATGTATACCATTACCATATGTATGTTGTGCAGTGCCACCTATACACCACACTACCTGCACAACGTGTGAACAAAATCACATGTACACGACTCCACTTGCACAACATGCACGACATGTACTGGACACCACATGTACATAGCGCTACATTCATGTCATGTACACGAGACGACCTACACACAACACCATTTGTACAACATGTACACAACATTTCATGCAGAAAACATCACATGTACAATCATACACACAACATGAAATGTAAATAGCACCATATGTAAATCACACCTACAATGCCATATGTACATCGCACTGCATATTCAACATGTACATAGCATCATACATACACAACACTGCATATCCAACATACACAGAACACCACATATGCAACATGCACACAGTACGATATGTACACACCATCACATATCT
Source organism: Pinus albicaulis (assembly GCA_034641835.2). Lineage (NCBI taxonomy): Eukaryota > Viridiplantae > Streptophyta > Pinopsida > Pinales > Pinaceae > Pinus > Pinus albicaulis. The sequence continues at coordinate 616,904,948 of CM076569.1, forward strand.
AAAATGTACATAGCACCATATATACCTAGAATTGCACATGCAATATATACGAAACAATATATATATATATATATATATATATATATATATATATATATATATATATATATATATAACATCATATGTACACAATACTATCTATGTATATTTTTACATCACCATAGGTACAATCAATGAATATACAAAATGCACAACATATACACAACAATAGCACTATACATCCATAAACCACACACTGACCTTGTAAGCAACCTTGCTTCTAGTGTCTTTCCATGATCCATGTTTATCATAGCATGTCGCAGATCAGACTACTTTCACTTCACTGATATACCCCTCAGCATTACCTATCCATAACATAAAAATAGGCATAATACAATCATATAATATCAATTCATGTCCATATGATACTGACCTCATAGATCTGTCACAGTTACTATTCCCACTTGATTCATCATAAGAAAAATATTCTCTTCATGCCATTTACATGCATGAGCAATCATTCCTCCACAAGAATGATCCTTGAAAACCTTGTCATATAGTAACATAGATACATGCATACATATATATATAATAATTAACATAGAAAAATCATGATCCTATCATACAACGACATACATACACATATATATACATATAAGCATTAGCATTTAGAAAATCATGATCCATGACAACCCTGTTAGAAAAAACATACATGGATATAAACATTAACATAATAATGATCACAACACAATTTCTAGATATCATAAGGTTTAGGTTGAGATAAATTCCTTTATCCATGCACAATATGCACAATATTGAGAAAAATGGTTCCCAATCATAGCGAAGGCATATGACGCCTCAAATCCACTTTCTTTACCATTATGGTTATGTTTATCATTTTGTAATACCACTGTCCATTTACCACAATGGACCCAACCAGTCCAACCGATTTCCAGAGTATTACATTTCTCTTCACTTAATCATTCACCGAGCTTGGCCCGTGTCTTACATTACCTATTGGGTTACATTCAGATCTTCCCGAGCTCCATTAACTATCCTCCTTCAGAACCAATTCCCAAGACTCTAAAAAAAAGCAAGAAAAATAAACAAACGATAAGAAACCATGAAAACAGATAACAATAAAACATGAAAAAAAAAGTTCCATGGCCATGCACTAGACATAAAAAAAATTCAAAAATGAAGCACAACAAATCACAAGAGACCAAAATCACAAGACCAACAACAGAAACCATGACCCAATCCCCATCGTTCCTAGTGCTTCCAAAGGAAATATCAACCTAAGTATTCTTTCAAGACTTCATGGAAATATCTTTTCCATGAAATCCCTGCATCATACTACAATAAACACATAAATGTCAGCACATAATTGAATATAAAAATATACCAGTTACCTTACATTGTTGTACTAAGAATGTTGACCTATAACTTAACACACATATCAACCATATGTAAACAATATCAAGGCAACATATCTATCAATCTGAAATCAACTTTTACCAAGACTAACAACCTGTCCATTTTCAAATAATAGTAAAAATCATAATAATAAAACTATCACCTACTTATACTCAAGTACATATCATTCGTCCCAACACATATGCGTTAGTACAGCCATATTAAAACAAGATCATTTCTTCATGCAATATTATACATAGAAACACATATCATTAAATTAATCAAACATTAAATAGTGAATAGATTCAATAATAAACACCAACACTCAAACACAAAATAGATGACATAATCAAGCCTTCAAGTACAAAGTAAATGACATAAGAAAGCTCATACCTTAATGCATCTCATGGGAGGCTATCTTGTCTGCAAAATCAATATATATTAGCATAATATAAATTCACAACACCTCAACTGAAGAGAAATAAGATCGAGATATACATAAAAGTAACTAACTAACATGTTCACACCATAAACTCGTAAACAATTTTAATTTATCCATAACAATCACATACACACAGTCTTCCTAGATTAGTACAATACAATATCACAAATATATCGACTCATACATGAACATAATAACCCTAACCTTCTGCATAATACAATCCAAAGAAATATGATACATATAACATCAAGATCTTAACGAAATAACGTTGATCATCAAGTTAATAGCATATAACAAAAAAAAATCTATATATCATGATCATCAAAAAAATGTAACCTAATCATCAAGATAACTATCATACGAAACCACAAGTTCACCTATATCATACTCACCAACAACATATAACATAACTAACATTATACAACAATAACAATGCATACCACAATAGGTTGCTATTATTCATGACTATTCAACCCATGTACAAATAACCACACTAACATCAATAGAATCAAAGAAATACTCATAACCATAATGCATATAACAATCCTTAACCTACATACCTACATACCTAACATCCAAACCTGTATGAAAACATGCTCTTGCATCAACGTCCAATTTTCCAACTTTGGTTTGATGGTCTGTATCTCCTTCCCTATCTTAGTCAACATAGTAGCATCATAACATACCAATATCATCATGATGAACTAATTGCATGCAATCACCTTCTTCACAGAAACCTTCAAAAAACCAATGCAAACTTGACAATATGCACCAACTTTACATGTATAACCAATCATGAATGACTAGTGGATGTCCCACATATAACATCACATAAGAAAGAAGACACAGAAAACACAAGATCATGACCAATATGTAACCTAGAATAAACAACCAATGCATGTAAAATATGTAACAGTATGTGAGAAATCATTCATGAAAAATACATGAGCATGAGCAACACATAACCAAGCATACACTCATGACAACGTGTTGACAACAACACCATCAACACTTCCATGGTGACACCACCATGGATAACATAACACGGATGCAGCAAGAACATATATACCATAATAATAATAGACACGCATGCAACCAACATAAATGCATGATCAACACACCACCCATCAAGTCCTAGAGTTGGACCAAGATCGGATACCACTCTGTAACACCCTCTTCCCGCATCTACCTAAGTAACTAGGAAATTGTGGTAAAAATGCGAAAAGAGGCTACTAATATGAGATTCAACCTCCTAGATGACCTTAAGGAAGTGGAAATGATGGAAACCTCACAAACAAACCTCACACATCATCAACAACACCTCCAGGAGGTAACCCAACCTCCCAGATCCCTCAACCCTGAGGGGTGGCTGGATTTTGACCCTTTTGAGCCTTAGCTATAGTCATATAATGGAAAGGACAAGATAGAAGCTTATAGCCATGGGTATTCCAAGGAGACGTTGTGGGGAGGGCCCAAAAAAGTCATTTTTGTGCCACCAACTTTGGGATTTGTGCCACCTTTTCATCCCCAGAGCCCAGGTCACTTCCCAGAACTTCATGAAACTTTATGAGATGATAAATAAGACTAAAACATAGGAATGAGAGAAATCACATCATCAGGTACTCATCTAGACCCCTTCCAAGCATGACAAGAATTTTTTCAAACATGTCACAAACATTGCATCTACAGGTATAAGCAATAGACTTAAATATGGGTGTCTCTTACTTATCTGAGAATAGCTAAGAAACATTTCACCCCTACATCTTAAGCTACAATATAATTTACTTGACCATAGATACATTTTTTATTCATTTAAATGTAAAAAAATGGATAGATCCATATATCATCACTGATCGAATATATGCTTATAACTAGCACAATAACAACATAAATAAAATTGATATAATAGAAATGAAATCCAGACACAAAATAGTACATTTTCATACCAAATACCAGAGGAATGAGCTCTCATTAATGCATGTAAAAACCAACCGGAGATGGGACTTCCACATTCCACCCAACCATAGATTGGCTTATCCAAGTCCCAATTCAGCCAATGACCCCCTATGCCATATTCCACGCATGAATGTGGGATATCATCAAACACATAAATCATAGTGAATCTGGGGCTTCGAGAGGCCAAAAAACCACAACCCTCAACTAGTGATTCCACCTCAAGGTCGGACATCAAAACCATCATGGATTCATCTATATCTAATTTGTTTCATGGATCAATACTTTTTGTTCCAACCAGGGCTTCCATTACTAGTAACTCAACCCCAACTATTACAGGACATCTAGAGTTTTTTCCAACCAAGGCTTCCATGAGTAGTAACTCAACCCAAAGTTATCCATCGAGCTTCTAGATCGTTTATCAAACCAATGCTTCCAAAAAATAATAACTCAACCCATAGGTAAAGGAATCATGAGAACCAAAAAGAAAAATATAATTGGAAATAAACCCACAACACCATGGTTTTCTAGGAAATGGAAATTCTAGAAAAGCCACATGCATGAAAAAACTAGTGAGGAAAACATACATGCAACTCAATACCTCCACTTAGAAGTTATTGTAGATGTTGATTCTGATGTCCTCTTTCACTTTCCTCCTCTTCCATTTCCTTATGGCTCCAAATCACCAAGTATCCACACTCTCGGAGAGTGCTCCAAGAAAACTCTATGTGTTCAAGAGCATGACAGAGAGAGATATAATAATGAAATAGCTTCAAAAATGCACTAACAAAAGCGTGAACCAGCAAAATCTTACCAAGTAATCCTCATAAGATTTTTTATTAATGACCCCTCTATTTTCATCATTTTACATTATTTTCCTTCTTTTTCCTCCTCACATGAAACTTGTGAACTTTCACCTTCCTGTTCTCCTAATTTCCATTGTTTTCATAGATAAAATTCCAATTAATGCCTCATGCCCTTCCAAAGAATTTTCCATTTCCTTTTCTAATTTCATTAGCCATAATAAATCAAAATGAACACTCGCTAGGATGTTTTTCCCACCATATATCTTGGAATACGTGTACCATCAAATGTGGTCTTATATATATTTTTACATTTGTTTTTATCACGGATGTTTACAGAACCCTCTCCATTGGGGGAACAATGTCCTCAATGTTCAATGACACCTACAACCAGAAAACTACTGAAAAAAAAAACATATTACATATCGAGCTTTATAAATCAATCTCAATATAGTATTTTCAAAATATACGCATATACACATTTTCTTAAAAATCAAAGAAAATGATACAATGCTCATAACAACAACAAGAGAATTGAGAGGCTCACACCTCCACCCTCAAAGTAATAATAGGATTCACCTCATTTCTAGTAAGTCCAAAATCCACTATCAAAATCAAATCTACATCTAAATTCTAGCACTACAATCATGTGCCACTTTTCCTCTCAGTGAACAGTTAGAGGCTCATTTTTCTAGGTCTCACTCCCAATGTGCGTTTGATTTAGTTTCACAATGATAATGACCAATAACAATTAATCCTTGACCTTCCCTTCTGCACTACACAGTCCCTCTAGAGATCTGGTCACCCCTTTCATAAACTCACTCACCTTCCAATTTATCCTATCACCCCCATCCTAGGCAATCCATCCCTTGAAAATGTTTCCTCATGTCAGAATATCAAAAAACCAAGGCATATACCTCCCTCAAAACCATAATATCAGTCATAACATGCTCATGGAAATCAATGGACATTATTGGGTACTAGTGTTCCACAATGAATTTGGTCCTAAAGTGTTTTACCAGCATGTTGTTGCATGCTCCAATTCCTTTTATTGATGTTGCTAGTTCTTGAAATCAGTTTCAACCATCCCAACCCGAGAATTACATGATTTTCGGTACCGATCATATAATTCCTATTGGATTTGAAATAAATTGAAATCATTTCAAATCATACCTCATTGGTAGCTCGTCAATAAGGTACACTTTCAATCATGTTTACTTCATAATATAAAATTGATTTTTAGTTTATTTTGTGCTAATATTAGTTTCACAATTAACATAAAAGTGCTTTTATTTTCTTATCATACAAGGATTTTTACATGAGCTTATGAGTGACATTTCATTAAACTTGGTAAGATTAAGTGTATTTCATGAACTTAAAATCATAGAAACTTAATGTTGAATAGCACCATATAGGAACACAGAAAGCACAAGTAACATATCCAAATACTCAATTCTTTGTTGAAGGACTTCACCCCTCCTGGGCTACGTCTCTTTCGTCCAGCTTCATAGTGTGGGCATTTATATTAGCTTCGATTGTGAAAAATTATTGATTAAAATATCTTGTCGCCTCTACAACCTGCTCCAATGGCTCCAAAACATCAAAATATGCCTAGAATGACTCTTCCTGAGCTCATTTTGGTTGAAAATTGCCTGAGTTATGGAAAAAACAAGTTTTCCTAAAATTTCTTGACCAAATGTGGAATTTCACCAGTTAACATGGATAAATTTAGAAGTTCTTCCTAAAACGGAGCCTCCACCAAGTCTGTTGCCACATTAATCTGCACTTAATGTTCTGATAAACGTAGTTTTTTTAAGATAAGTGGAAATTTAACAAAGGTTAGCACAAATTGTGTTTATAACTTATCATGGATTAGTTATGATTTAATCAATATTAATGTAATAATAATATGGTTTAAGACTAATGATCTCCATTTGAAAAGCTCTGTTGATATTCTATTAGCACTTGGTCTCTGCTCTTGAGCATATGGGAGGGGGTTGGCCCCCTCTAAACCGCCAACCTCCGGCACGATAATACTCAAGTTGTAGTGGGAACACATAGTGGGTAAGACCCACAATATGGTAGAGCATTAAGGCTATGTATTGGCGTGGGTGAGGTCATTGGTTTGACCCTGACCCACACAATAAAAAATTTTCTCTGACATACATAAACCTATCCACCATAGTTAGAAATATCTACTATTTATAGAGCCTTTCTGCCTAATTTATATAACATCTACCATAGTTACTTTGTTCGCATGTCTTCCATATGTGACTTATAACCAAATTCCATTCGACTATGCTTTAGCTTGGATTAATTTGAATATGCCCATTCGACTATAGTCCAAAACTTGGATTAGGAATATATACATGTTCCCATGCTATGTTTAATTTAGAATATGGTAAAAAAAACAATATATGTGCCCATTCAACCATGATGTCTGGCCTTGGAATAAAGACATGCCATCCAACTTGCCATGGGGGGGGGCACATGACAGCCTCTGGCTATGCCATGTGGCCCTGCCCCATTGGCCCATAATCCACTAATAAGTCATCATATATAAAGATTGCAACCTTAGAAAATGAAGCACAATTTCAATCTTCCATAGCAACATTTCCGAATCTAGAGATGACACTTGTCACAGTGTCACTGGTTGAAATTGGAGAATATTCCTTGGATATTCCTGAGGTGTTGATTGGACTGCCAAGTCATCAGTTTTTCATTGTTCTATATAATTTTTACATGTTTGGGAAAATGAACAACATACCATAACTCACTCATATGAACTTGGATTTTGACAAAAAAAGTTGCATTGGAATCCTGGTGACGAAATCTATCTAGTCGTTCAGGTCTGAAGCATATATGAGCACTTACAATTTTTAGTTAAATACTGATCTCCTAATCATTCCTCCCCATTAGAAGAATTTTGGACCACAAAATTTACTATCAATTGTTCAACAGTTTAGGGTACAACTCCCTCACCCTTTCACTCTCCATCCATTTGAATTTTTAGGGATTTGTTCTCTTGAGTCCCACTCTAAGGTATTCGACATTCCTTTTTCTTGAAATTCTGATTCTTTTGTCAAGTATGAGATCTTGCTGAATTTCATCAAGATATTCTAGAGATAAATCATCTACCGATGGTAGATGAACATGTTCTCCTTGATCATCAATCAATGGAGGCTCAAAAAATCTCAAATTCTCAGCATTAATGACAGAAATATATTTTCATATAAGGAGGCAAATCTAGTTTAAATGCATTTGTACCAATCTTTTCTAGATTTTTAAATGGACCATAACAGATTGTCTAGAGCTTTTTACCTTCCCCTTGGAATCTTTATTTTCTTATATAAAACCAAACTTCATCACCAACTTCGAATTTTTGATCAACATGGTGTTTTCCATGCCTTGCCTTGTAGTTGTGTTGACTATTTTCAAGTTTCTCTTACACTATGTGATGTATCAACTAAATTTTCTCAATGAACTTCCTTGCCTTATCTATTTCACTATGACCATATATAGTGACATATTTCTAAAATATGAAGTCCAAAGGCGATCTTGGAAAATAACCAAAGCATGCCTCAAATGGCAATGTATTTGTGGAAGAATGCTTTTCCCTGTTGTATGCATGTTGAATGTAATGCAGCTGTTCATCCCTCAACTTGGGATGCTTGATGCAATAACCTCTAAGAACATGAATAATTTTCTTTTTTACCACCTCCATTTGACCATCTATTTTTGGATGAAATGTTGTACATAATTTTGACCAAAAATTCCCAACAAACCATGAATCCCGATCACTTACCATAGAAGTAGGAAGACCAAAATGAACCCACACATTTTGAAAGAAAATATTAGCAGTTTTTTCAGCTATAATTTTTTTTCTTACATGCCATCAAAATACAAATTTTACTGAACCTATCTACCACAACATACAAGTAGTCATGAACTTTCCTTGACATAGGAAGACCACCTACAAATTCCATTGAGATACTCTCCCAATGATGTGAAGGAACCGGAAGTGGAGTGTAAAATCCAAGTTTCCTATTACTAGGCTTACTTATTGTACATAAAGTACATCCTATAATAAAATGAGATACACTATCAATCATGTGTATCCAAGAACAATACCTTTGGAGATTTTCTATTGTCTTTCCTACACCAAAATGTCCTGGAATCAATAATTCTGCACCTCCCTTATGATATTGTTTCTTTCTCCTTGTGTTATACATAACTTGCCCAATTAATACAACAAAATGTTATGCACATGATAATATAACTCTTCATTTTGGTTTCCTTGACTCAAGCTTTCATACACATCTTGAAAATCACTATCATATGCATATTTTTCAATGTAACTGTCATGCATAATTGAATTGTGTTTGAGTATAATAGATGAATTTACAATAGGCCTAGAGATAATATCAACTACCTTATTCTAGATTCCCCTTTTATACCTGATAACCCAATGAAATTTTTGTAGAAATCCCATCCATCTAAAATATCTTGATTGTTGCAACTTTGACTGTGATTGTAAGTACTACAATGATTGATGGTCAGTATGGATAATGGTATCTTTCTCCATCAAATAGTGCTTCTATTTCTTTACATTTTGTACCAATGCATACAAATATTTATCATAGGTGGGATATTTAGTCATAGCTCCATTAAAAATTTCAAAATGAAAAGAAATAGGCTTACCATGCTGCATGAGTAATGCTCCCAAAGCATAATCACTTGCATCTGTTTGAATCTCAAATGGTTTTCTAAGATTCGGAAGGGCTAAAATAGGTGTTGAAATTACATTTTTCTTTAAATAATTGAATTATTTTTGTTCCAAATCTCCCCAACAGAAGACTTTCTTGACACTTACCAATGCATGTAATGGAGCTGCAATGGAAGAAACACTAGTAATGATTTTCCTCCAATACTGTGTTGCCCCTAAAAAGATTCTTACCTCTGTAGTTGTATTGGGATTGGGCCAATTTAGAATGACCTCTACTTTAGAAGGGTTTATATTCAACTCACCTCCTCCAACAATGTGTCCCAAATACACGAATGAAGTCTTGCCAAATTCGCACTTTGACATCTTTACAAAGAATTTTTAATTTTTCAAGAAATCAAGTACCTTGTTCACATGAATGACAGGTTATTCTCTTGATTTGTTGAATATGAGTATGTCATCTAAGTAAACAATGACGAAGTCATCTAGAATTTGTCTAAGTACATCGTTCATGACTCTCATGAAAGTAGTTGTAGCATGTGTTAGACCAAATGGCGTAACTAACCACTCAAATAATCCTTGTCAAGTTTTGAAAGAAGTTTTTCCAAATTTCCTCTTAAGCTATTCTAACTTGATGATAACCACTTTGCAAGTCTAACTTAGTGAAATATATTTCATACTTTAACTGATCTAGCAAATCATCAATGTGTGGGAGTGGGTAGTGATTCTTTACTGTGATTTTATTCAATGCACGAAAATAGATACACATATACCAGGTCTCATAGTTCTTTGGAACCAAAAAAAAATTGTGAATGACATGGAGAACTAGATGGGTTTATGATACCTTTATTCAACAATTCTTGAATTTACTTCTTGATTTCCAAACTCTCCATAATTGACATGCGATACATACCAATATTTGGAAGTGGAACATCCTGCTGTAATTGAATCTCATGCTGAATTCCCCTATTGGGAGGTAAGCCCTTTGGTTCTTGAAACATCTCGCCATGTTGACTTACCACATAAAACAAATCATATTTTAATTTTTCATCACATCCTTCAAAATATTCCTTGTCAACATCAACGTTTTTCTTGATCATGAGAAGCACAAAATTGTTACTTGCATTAACTAGCCTCTTTATTTTCCCATCATTAACTAAAGAAATATTCAATTTCTTGCGATGAGCTCTCAAAATATACTCCACCCCATCCTTAAGAAAATGATATTTTTTCTCATGGTGATAAAACACCGCTTACCTGTCATACAAATATGGACTTCCCAAGATAATCCTGGAAATGTCAAGTGGAACCACATCTAACTCGACTTCATCAACAAAGTTTGTAGTAATAGAAAATATAAATATGCATTTCCTTGTAACATGTAAATTCGCATTCTTAACTATACACCACAAAGGGTATGGGTTGTGATATGGTACGGTTTCAAGGTTAATATTTTTGACTATGTCTTCTAAAATTAGGTTTTCTTATGACCCAGTATCAATCAATGCATGAATCTTTGTATGATTTCAAATCACTCTAGCATGGAAAAATTCTATCCTTGTGCCTTCATTTGGAGTGTTTTTGTGAATATTTGAGGAACTAGTACTTTCTATGGCTTCCTTTCCTTTGTTAACCATGGTTGTTATCTTGGTCACATCTCCTAAATTGGATCCAAGATCCTTTTGTGTGGTGGCATACATCTTTTGTTTCCCTTTGTTATTTTGTTTCTTTAGCCTTAGTTCAGGATGTAATTTCCAACAATGGGATTCATCATGCCCCTCTTTGGAACAATTTTTGCATGTAGCTTTCTCCCCTTCTTTCTTGATACTTGAATTCTTATTTCCCTTCCATTTTCCTCCCTTATCTTTTCCCTTACCCTTGAATGGATTCTTTTTACTAACCTCTTCTTGAATGTTCTTTCCCCTTGCATCAAGATGTGTGGCTTGCACACATACTTCATCTAAGTTTTTTTGGTTAAACATGAGGATAGTATGTTTCAAGTAGGAATGTAAACCTCCAATATATTTCAAGAGTGTACCTTGTGAATTCATGTTTATTCCTAACAAAAAATCTCTCTTTATAAACTCCTACGTGTACTCTTGAATAGTTTTCCCTTTGAGTTACCTAAATTTTTTCCAACTCATTACTGATTTTTTTCATATGGGCTAATGCGGAAAATTTCCTTTTAATAGAAGAAATGAATTCAACCCAAGAGATGGATATCTTACCATGAATTCTAATTTCCTCATGAGTCTTTACCCCCCACCAAACTAGTGTTTCTCCTTCTAGCCTTAATGAATTTAACTGGATCTTTATGTCATCCTCTTGTAGAGCTTGAATTCTGCAGTATACTTCCAATTCATGAATCCAATTATCTAACTTCTCTACATTAACCTTTCCATTGTGCATGGGAATTTCAAACTTAATTTCCAACTTTAGTAATGGATTATTCCCTTTCGGATCTTGGAAAGAGTATGGGTATGCGTGCCTTTTGTGGTGGATGTGGAAGATGAAGATGCTGATGAAGATGATGAGCATAAAGATGGTGGAGATGGAGGAGGCTTTGCTCCACTACCTTAAGATGGTAGTGGTTTTCCTCCACTACCTTTCGAACTCTTCTCTTCATCCTTCTTACCATATGAAGATCCTTCTCCATGTAAGGGATTTGAACCTCCTCTTTCTATAATGAATGCTTCATACATGATTTTAACCATTCTTTGCATGTCTTTGAATTCTCTATTAAAATCCTCTTCTTTTGAATGTTCATAAGTCTCTTCATATCCTGACATAATGGATAAGGATTAAACCTCAACCTCTGGTGCTTGTACCTCTTCAATCACTTTATCTTTTTGTGCAATTCGTACCTCTTCAATCTCAACTTATGGAGATGGAAATTCAGGTGCTTCAAGTGCAGCTTTGAGTGGAATATTGGGTAAATATGATGCTTTCTCAGATCTTTTTCTTCTCTTCCTAATCTCAGGACTAGCTACCAATAGCTTCACTTCTCCTCTCTGAAACTTAAACCTTGTAAGCATCACAAACACTGCAACTATTAAAACCCTTCAATAAAATCAGAAGAGAAACCTTGTGCTCTGATACCAACTTGATCTTAAATTTATTTTTAGTTAATTTTGTGCTAATATTAGTTTCAAAATTAGCATAAAAGTGCTTTGGTTTGCTTATCATACAACTATTTTTACATGAGCTTATGAGTGGAATTTCATTAAACTTGGTGATATTAAGTGCATTTCATGAACTTAAAAGCATAGCAACTTAATGTTGAACAAAACTTAATGTTTAAAAATAACATATAAAAACACAGCAAGCAAAAATAACATAGCCAAATACTCAATTTTTTGTTGAAGGATTTCACCCCTCCTGGGCTATGTCTTGTTGGTCCAACTTCATAGTGTGGGCCTTTGTATTAGCTTCAATTGTAAAAAATTATTGTTTACATTCTCCTATTTCCTTTGCAACCTACTCCAATGGCTCCAGAACATCAAAATATACCCAAAATGACACTTCTTGAGCTCATTTTGGTCGAAATTTGCCTCAGTTATGTCAAAAACAAGTTTTCATAGTATTTGTCAACCAAATCTGGAATTTCGCCAGTTAACATGGCTTAATTTAGAATTTCTACCTAAAAATGTGCCTCTTCCAAGTCTTCTGCCACATTAATCTACACTTAATCTTAAGATAATAACAATTTTGTTAAGATAAGAGGAGATTTAAGAAATCTTAGCACAAAGCGCGTTTTATAATTAATCGCGGATTAGTTATAACTTAATCCAGATGAATGTAATAATAATATGGTTTAGCGCTAATGATCTCCATTTGAAAACTCCTTCGGTCTTTGCATATCACTTGGTCTCCACCCTTGAGCATATGGGAGGGGGTTGGCCCGCAGGGCTAGCCCCTCCGAACCCCCAACCTCTGGCATGATAATCCTCAAGTGGTAGTGGTAACCCACAGTGGTTAAGACCCACTATATGGTAGAGCGGTAAGGTTTTGTATTGGCATGGGTGAGGTCGTGGGTTCGACCCTAACCCACACCATAAAAAATTTCTTCGACATATATAAACCTATCCACCATACTTAGAAATCTCCACTATGTATAGAGCCTGTCTGCCTAATTTAAATAGTTAGTTTGTTCGCCCATCCGCCATATGTGACTTATAACCAAATTCCATTCAACTATGATTTGGCTTGGATTAATTTTAATGTTCCCATTTGAGTAAAGTTCGAAACTTGGATTAAGATATATATACATCCGCCCATGCTATGCTTAATTTGGACTATGGTAAAAAGAATAATATATGTGCCCATTCAATCATGAAGTTCTACCTTGGAATAAAAACATGCCATCCAATTTTCCATGGGAGGGCATGTGGCAGCCTCTAGTTGCGCCACATGGCCCTTCCCCATTGGCCCATAATCCACCAATAAGTCATCATATATAAAAATTTTAACCTTATAAAATGGAGGATAATTTCAATCTCCCATAGAAACATTGGAGAAATAGGAGAATATTACCTGGATATTACTGAGGTGGTGACTGGACTACCAAGTCATCATTCTATCACTATTCTGCACAATTTTTACCTATTTGGGAAAATGAACAACAGACCATAACTCACTCATACGAACTCGGATTTTGATTAAACAAGTTGTGTTGTAATCCTGGTGATGAACTCTATTCGGTTGTTTAGGTCTAAGGAATTTCTAAGCACTTTCAATTTTTAGCTAAATACTAATCTTCTGATCACTTCACGTCACAACAAGTCAAACTAGTTTTTTGATCAAATCATCATGTATAAACATATCACATCTGCTTAGCTCAAAACACAACCATCATAGGTAAAAATCATGAATCACATGTAATCATCATAAACCATAATTATAAATCACATGTAACCATCATAAGTTAGAATCATAGATCACATGCATAATATAAATGAAATAAAATATCTGTACTTATCCTTCATCGGTCCTTGCTTTTTCCTTTGTTCTTTTTGTACACACCAAATTGGTTGCCACACCCTAAAAGCACCCAATTCCATTTCTTCTCTTCAATCACGTACACATACACATAGTGTACATCAAAACACATACATCCACACATGAATTACAACACCATACAATACACACACTCACATCGGCATACAACACATACACCTACACCTGGTGTACAATACAACACAATACAGAAAAATACATATGCCTAAACCGACATACAACAAATACACCTACACCCCGTGTACAATAAAATGCAACAAATACACCAACATCCAATGTAGAACACCACTCATACACCTCTATCTAGTGTACAATACAACATAATACATACACATATACCTAGTGTACAACACAACGTAATACACCTCTCACGATACCATGACTACACCATGCACATAAATAAAACCGCATGCTCTCAAAACAACATGTATATTAGTACCATATGTATAATATGTAAACATTTCCACCTATACACAACACTACCTACACAACATGTGCACAACATCACATGTACGCAACCCCACCTACACAATGTGTACACAACGCGAAATGTACACCGCAACACAACTATAATGTGTACACAATATAACATGTACATAACACCACATGCATGACATGTACTTGACACCACATGTACACAATGCTACTTGCACGACATGTACATGGCACCACCTGCACACAAGACCACTTGAAAAACATGTACAAAACACCACATGCACACAACACTACATGTGCAATCATGCACACAACACCAAATGTACATAGCACCATATGTACATCACACACACAATGCCATATGTACATATCGCTGCATATTAAACATGTGCATAACACCATACGTACATAACATCGCATATCCAACATGCACACAATATGATATGTGCACAACACTCCATATCCAACATGCACATAGCACCATCTATACCTAGCATTACACATGAAATATATACCCAAAACCATATATATACAATAAGAATACAACATCATATGTACACAATATTATATATGCAACTTTACACATCACCCTAGGTAAAATAACTGAATATAAAACACGCACAACATATACAAAACAATAGCAATGTACATCCATAGACCACACACTGCCTCCTCAAGAAACCTTGCTTCTAGTGTCTTACCATGATCCATGCTTATCCTAGCATGTCATAAATCACACTAATTTCACTTCACTGATATTCCCGTCAGCATTACCTGTCCACAACATAAACATAGGCATAGTACATACATACAATAGCAATTTATGTCTACATGATATTGACCTCATATATCTCTCAGAGTTATTCTTCCCACTTGATTCCTCATATGACCAAGAACCTCTTCATGCCATTCACCTGCATAATCAATCATTCCTCCACAAGAATGATCCTTGAAAGCCATTTCATATAATAACATACATACATACATACATATATATAATCATTAGCATCAAACAATCATGATCCTGTTAGACAATGACATACATACACACAAACACATATATAAGCCTTAGCATTTAGACAGTCATGATCTACGACGACCCTATCATAAAGGACATACATGCATATAAACATCAAAATAATAATTATCACAACACAATTTATAGATATCATAGGGTCTAGGTTGAGAGAAATTCCTTTATCCATGCACAATATGCATAATCTTGAGAAAAATAGATCCCAATCATAGCAAAGGAATTTGACGCGTCAAATCCAATTTCTTTACCTTTGTAGTTACCTTTGTTATTTTGTATTGTCGATTTCCATTTGCCACAATGGACCCAACTAGTCCAACCAACTATCACAATCTTGCATTCCACTACGCTTACTCATGCACCGAGCTTCACCAATGTCTTACATTACCTGTTGGGGTTTTATGTAGCTCTTCTTGAGCTCCATTAAATTTCGTCTTTCCCAACAAATTCCCAAGGCTCTGAAACAAAAAGAAAAAATAATAAACAAACAAGAAGAAACCATGAAAACCAATAACAATACAACACCACAAAAAAATTGGTATGGCCATGCACTAGACATAAAAAAGCAGCAAGTCAAGTGCAAAAATTAAGAAGAGACCAAAAGAAGAAGACTAGAAACAACCACCATGACCCAATCCCCATGGTTCCCAGTGTTTCCAAATATAATCTCCACCCAAGCCTTATTTCAAGACTTATTGGAAATCTCTTTGCCATGAAATCCCTACATCATACTACCATAAAAATATAATTGTTAGTGCATAACTAAATATAACAATATACTAGTTACCTTACCTTGTCCTACTAAGCACGCTGGCCTATATACGAATACACATGTCAGCCATATGTACCAAAGTTTAAGACAACATATCTATCTATTTTAAATAAAATTTTACCAATACCAACAAGCATGCCATAATCAAATAATACTCAAAATAATAATACTACAACTATCACCTACTTATACTCAAGTACATAGCATCTGTCCCAACACATATGCATTAGTATAGCCATCTTAAAACAAGATCATTTCCTCATACAATCTTATATATACAAACTCATATCATACAATTAATAAAATATTCAATAGTAAGTAGATGACATAATAGACACCAATGCTCAAACACCAAATCGATGACATAATCAAGCATTCAAGTACAAAGTAGACGACATAAGCAAGCTCATATCTTAATGTACCTCAAGGGAGGCTATCTTCTCTACACAATCAATCTAAATTATTAAAATATAAATTCAAAACACCTCAACTCAACATAAATAAGACTAGGATATCCTAAAAGAAACTAACTAACATGTTCACACCATACACTCATAAACGATTGTCATTCATGCATAACAATCACATACACATAGTCAACCTAGATTAGTAAAATACAATATCACAAATATATCGACTCATACATGAATTTAATAACCCTAACAATCTACATAAGCGAATCCAAAGCAATAAAATACATATAACATCAAGACCTTAATGAAATAACCCTAATCATGAAGTTACTAGCACATAACAACAAGCTATATAGCATGATAATCAAGAAAATGTAACCTAACATAAAGCTAAATATCATAGAAAACAACAAGTTAACCTATATCATATTCATCAACAACATATAACATAACTAACATAAAACAAAAATAGCAATGCATACCACCACAGGTTGCTATCATTCATGACTATCCAACACATATACATATAACTGCACTTATAAACTATCATCTATAATGTATCTGACCATAACATCAATATAATGAAAGTAATATTGATAACCATAATGCATATAAAAATGCTTAACCTACATACCTGCATGCCCAATATCGTAACATGTATGGCAACATGCTCTTGTCTCGAGGTCCAATGCTGCAACTTCTCTTTGATGGTTTGATTCTCCTACACTATTTAGCCAACACATTAGCATCATAACATACCAATGTCATCATGATGACCTAATTGCATACAATCACCTTATGCACACTAACGTTCACCAAAAAAATGAAAACTTCACCATATGCACCCACTTGACATGTATAACCAATCATGAATAACCAGTGCATGTCCCACATATAACATCACATAAACAAGCATACATGGAAAACACACAAGCATGATCAATATTTGAACTAGCATATACAAGCAATTCATGTACAATATGTAACAATATGCAAGAAAGAGTTCATGAAAAATGCACAAGCATGAACAACACATACCGATTCATAAACTCATGAAAACATGTTGACAAAATCACCATCAAAACTTCCATGACGACACCACCATAGCCAAAAAAACATGGATGCAACAAGCACATATAGACCATAAGTGTACTACACACGCATGAAACCAACATAAACGCATGATCAACACACCACCCATCATGTCCCAGAGTTGAACCATGCTCTGATACCACTCTGTAACACCCTCTTCCAACATCTACCAAAGTAACAAGCCAACCGGGGAACACATCTGACGAGAGGATAGTAATATGAGATTCAACCTCCTATATTAAAATAAGGAATTCGAGCCAATGGAAACCTGACAAAAAGACCTTACACAACATCAAAAAGACCTCTAGGAAGTATCCCAACCTCCTAGACTCCTGAACCCTTAGGGGATTGATTTTTGACCCTTTTGAGCCTTAGATGTGGACATGTAAGCGTAAGGGAGCAGCTAGAATCCTATATATGTGGGCATTCCAAGGCAAGGTCATGGCCAGGGACCAAAAAAAATCAATTTTGTGCCTACAACTCTAGGATTTGTGCCACCTTTTCAGCCCAGAGCCCAGGTCTCTGCCCCAAACTTCATGAAACTTTAGGACATGATAAATAACACTAAGAAAAAGGTATGAACACAATCACATCATCAATAAATCATACAGACTCCTCCCATTTAGGATAGGAATTTTTTTAAACATGTCACAAACATTGCATCTACAAGCATAGATAGTAGATTTAAAAATCGAGGTATCTTACTTATCTGAGAAAGCTAAGAATCATTGATCTGGTACATCATAAGATAAAATACAATATGTTTGACCATAGGTACATTGTGTATTAATTTACAGGTAAAAACATGTATAGAGCGATATATCATCACTGATCAAATACATTCTTATAACCATCACAATAACAACATAATACAATTTATATAACAATAATAAAATACATACATAAAATAGTACATTTCCATATCAAATGCCAGAGGAATTATATCTTCATTACTAAATGTAAAAAAAAACTTGAGATGGGACTTCGATGTTCCACTTGACTATAGATTTGCTTATCCAAGTCTCACTTCATCCAATCAACCTTGTTCTGTGTTCCAAGAATGAATTTGGGATCCCATCAAACACATCAATCATAATCAATCTAGGGCTTTGAGAGGTCAAACCACCTCAACCCTAAATTAGTGATTCCACCTTATAGTCTAACAAAAAAACCATCATGGATTGGTCTCTATCGAATTTTTTCTAGGGCTCCAGATTTTTTGTTGCAACTAGGGCTTCGAGGGCTAGTAACTCAACCCCAACTGTTACATGGATTCTAGAGCGTTTGTCCGACGAGGCCTTCCAGGAATAGTAACTCAACCCACATAAGGCTCCTAGATCATTTTCCCAATGAGGGCTCCCTGGACTAGTAACTCAACCCACGTACAGCCTCCAGAGCATTTTTCCAGCCAAGGCTTCCAAGACTAGTAACTCAACCCGCAGTTTTCTGTCGGGCTTCCAGAGCATTTGTCCAACCAAGGATTTTAGCAACTGATAACTCAACCCACAGCTAAAGGAATCATGAGAGCCAGCCAGAGATGCAAAAATGGAAATAAACCCACAACACCATGGTTGTCTAGGAAATGGAAAGGATAGGAAAATCCACATGCATACCCATGTATGCCGAAACTATTGAGGAAACAATACATGTAACTTGGTACCAACACTCAGAACCTGTTGTAGGTTTTGATATTGATGTCCAATTGCACTTTCCTACTCTTCCTTTGTCTTCTTTCTCAAAATAACAAGGTATCCACACTCTCCAAGAGTGCTCCAATAAAATTCTAAGTGCTAAAGAGTATGAGAGAGAGAGAGAATAATGAGAGAGCTCCAAGAATGAACTGAAAAAATATTGAACCAACAAAATCTTACCAACTAATCCTCAGAAGCCTTTTTATTAATGAGGCCTCTATTTTCATCATTTTCCATTATTTTCATTCATTTTCCTCCTAACATGCAGCTCGTGACCTTTCACTTTCATTTTCTTCTAATTTATATTATTTTCATAAATAAAATGTCAGTCAATGCCGCATGCTCTTCCAGAGCTTTTTCCATTTCCTTTTCCAATTTCCTTAGCCATAATAAACCAAAATGAGCACCTGCTAGGATGTTCTCCTCACCACTTAGCTTGGGATACATGTGCCATCAAACATGGTATTATCTATTTTTCTATATCAATTTTTACAATGGTTGTTACACTTTGTCACAATGCAATGTTGGTTCCTGGTTGACCATGGATGACCTTGGTTTTCACGTTGGGAGATTGGAACAAGAGACAATATTTGTCACAATTTGACCATGGTTATTGACAATGGTTTACCATGGTGTATTTTGATATTTAGAAAATATTTGTCGCAATATGATGTTGGAACATTGTTGACTGGTTGATTTTTGTATTGAGACAATCCTTGTCACAATGCGACATTAGACAACAGTTGACCATGGTTGACAAGGATTGATTTTAATATCAAGACAATATTTGTCACAATGTGATGTTTGAACATGGTTGTCAACATGCTTTATTTTATATTGAGACAATCTTTTCCACAATGCGACATTGGACCATGGTTAACCATGGTTGAACATGATTGATTTTCATTCTAATAAAATCATATGATAAACCCTAAGATAAATATTATAAATGAAGGAATATAAACCTTATGATAAATATTATAAACTATAAAATAAACATGGATTACCATGATTAATTACATATTAATACAATATTTGTCACAATATGATGTGAAATCGTGGTTCACCATGGTTTATTTTCTTATTGAGAAAATATTTGTCAAAATTTGACATTGGACCATGGTTAACCATCGATTTTTGTGGTTTTTTTTTTATATTAAACACACGCATGGGTAAACACACACATAGGAAAAGATAAGCATGAGTTATTTTAATATTAACTATAGATGTGATTTTATAATACATTAGGTGTGGTCCTTGGATTCTGCATTCCAAGGTCACTTGGACTCCTTTATGACTGTTCGGCTTCCACATCTACCCATTGAGGATTAGGTGTCCAACATTCCCCCCCTTAATCTGAAGGGGTATGTGTGAGTCCAAGAAGAGAGTTGTAATAAAAATATGCAAAGTATGCATGGCAGCACTTAGGCTGAATCAATTCTCTGAAATGTTGGCATAAATAGGTGGTCTAAAGATGACCACCAACACTGGAATGCAACACTTATTGCAGCTCTTGGAACTCTTCCAAATCTGGAAAGAAGCTAAGGGTTTTTTCTAGAGGAAGTGGACCTCATAGTTCAAGAGGGATACCTTCAACCTAGAAGAAGGGAGATCTAAAACCTGTGATGGTTTAAGAATGACCAACAACTCTGCAATTTTTTATGCATTTCTTAGAACTCCTCCAAATCTAGCAAGAAGGCAAGAGTCTTTGCTAGAGAGTTATTACACTAAAAATTGTCATCTTGACATTAGCATTGTATGAGCTCATTAACACTCACACATGCCTCACTTTAGAATCTTACAACCTTTGTCCCTCATTCCAAGCCTCGGGCTGGAAGGAAAAACCCTTAAAACTCAAAAGCCCCGGGTACGCGAGGTAAAATGAAGCACCGCATGCGTTTTTGGCTAAGTGCGGTAATGAGAAGAGAAACTACGTTCTAGAATGCATTTTCAGTGTAATACTGTGGGTACCCTGTAAAGTAAAACGAAATCAAAGTGAAAAAGTTGATTTTTGGTCAATTCTGGAAGGTTCTAGATGAGATTTTTTGGGGATGAGTACGCTTTAGTAAGGTGCATGTATCCCAAACCTTAAGGAACTAATCCCTTGATGTGAGGAGCCTATCCCTTTGAAGGAGGGTTCTATCCCTTTAAAGGTGGAATCCTAACCTCCTCATCTGCTCTATAAAAGGAGGCATTGGGTAGTCTCAAAAGGTTAAGAAAAATGAGAAGAAGTTTTGATGGAGATTTTGGAGATTGAGGATTAGAGTTCAAGCTTTATGTGTGATTGAGCTGAAGTGCTGTTGAAATTTAGACTTCTTTCTGCTGAGCTTTTGAGAGGAAAGATCACATACCTCTTTTTGCTCCTGAAGGAAGAGTGCAAGACTTATCAAAGTAGAGGAGATTCCTGCTTCGGACCCCGGGAAGACCTTTCGAACATCAAGGCTAAGGTTGTAAGGTTATTCTATATATTTTAAGATTAATACAATCAAGTTCTGTTTTTCTCAATAAATTGTCGTTCGATTGTTTATTTCAATAAGCTATCGTTTGATCGTTTATTTCATAGATTCCTTGATCACTATGATAGGTATGTTTTATAATTATTTGTTATACAGGTGCTATTGATATTTTCTTGTTTGTGATTGTAGATCAACGAAAGATGATACTTTCTTGCGACAAAAGAGCTCTTGTTGCGACAAAGGATTATTGATGCGATGGAAGCACTATGACCGCAAATAAGCATTTGGATCTAAGGTAGGATCGACACCTTCATAGCATTTATTTGTAAAACGAATATATTTAGAGAAAGACAAACTTAGTTGTTCGTTTGTTGCTAGATTGTCTTCTGACACTAGGGAGATCGGTCTTGTCCGCAAGAACGATTAATCCGGCCAACAAATTGGCGACTCCACTGGGGATAGAAACTTGTTGTTTTTGGTTCTCTTTTATTTTGATTTGAGGAAAAGTTTTTCCTGGTTTTTGATTGATGGATATCTGCCTGGGTAGCTTAGGTTTTCTTTGTTTTTGAAAATTTTGAAATCTTTTATGTTTTTCTTGAAGTTTTCAGGGGACCGCACTTTGTCTTCACACACAGTGCGGGCATCTCCGCACTTTCCTTAAGTAACCAGTGCGGGACCGCACCTGTTACTTCTGGGACCTGCGGACCTTGTTAAAAGTATTGAAAAACTTAGATTTCTTCTTTCAGTTTAGTTTAGATTTAATTTAGGATTCTTAGCATCTACCCAGATCTGTATTTTTCTGTCAAAAATCTCTTGTTTATGAGTTTCTTTCAGCAAATTCTTCATCTCATCAATCTCCGTTAATTGGGTGTTTTGAGTCTCTTTTTTGAGAAATTCTTAATTTGATTTCCTTTGGTCATTACTTGGAGGTTTGTCTCAGTCTTTTCACAATTTTTCATCTTTTTGCTTTTGTTTTTGCAAAAAGATGAAAAATTGTGTATGAGTGTTAATCGCCTTTGAGTGTTTTTTGATCTTTGGAACTCTCACCCGATTTTCTTGACTTCCACTTGATTGGTTCTTAGAATCATCTTGTGTTTGAGAATTCTCTTGCATAGATCACATTTGCATAATTAGAATTCTCATTTTCAGAATATGAATGAAAAATGTGCATAGATTACATTTGCATAATTTTCAAGTGAATTGTGCATAGATTACAATTGCATAGTTTACATTCTGAAAAATCAATTGTAGATTTAGATCAGTTTTCTTTGATTTGAATTTAGATGTTTTTATGCTTGTTTTAAAAACACAAAAATATAAAAATTGTTTTGGGATTGATTTGCATTAGTTTTTCTTGATGAAATTAGTGCATTAGAGAATTTGTTATATTTTCTCTTAGTTATCAATCTTTGCATTGTTGGAAGTGTATGGAAACTCTCTCCTTACTTTAGTTAGGATTCATCGAATTGAAAAGATTACATTATCATATTCGATTGCATTCAGTTTTGGTTCGGGTCATAACACCATTGATTTCATATCCATTTACCCTTTTGAGTAATAACAGCCTAAATAACACAACGCTTAATTAAAATTCATCTAGTAATTTTTACATTTCTAGGGCTCTTATCACCAACATAGCTTAGGCTAGTATCTTGGAGTAGGGAGTAATTAACTCTCCAAGATAGCTAAAACAAACAAGTAGACAAATCTTGCAATAGGAAGAAATTCCAATTGTTGCATGTATGCTCTGGAAAGCTCGTCCTAAAGGAGTCAAGCACGAGATCATATCTGAACCGGTGGAGTAATCAATCCTTCCTCATTGGGAATGATAGAAGATATACACGTATTAACAATGGTAAACCTCGGATAGACCATTGTCGAGGAGCTAGGGGTCACTTGTCGGTAAACCTTGGATTATTTCAAGGAGCCTTCAAGGGGATTGAGCTTTGTTACTCTGCCCTTGCGTGTGTGTCGGATCGTAGACTGTTCCCCCAGGTATATTTGTTTCTATTGGTAACCTTAGTGGCCGTAATCCATAGGGTTCTTTCCTAAGGTGACGGTGGAGGGAAGATCCCACTGTACCTGGAGCAGACGTCGACTAGACTCACTTGGACTCTCTGGGGGGTTCTCTTCACTCGAGATGGTTTTGTGAAGAAACTTGTGCCAGTCTGTTTCATTAAGCAGGTTGTCGGGGTAACTGTTCCAACCTCCCTTTCTGTATTAAATTCTATGATGTTGGATTTCATCACCAACTAATGTTTTTAGTACGGGAAGTTATTGTTTGTGTGTGGTTCGGTTCCTAGATTTGATAGCGTGTGTTAATTTGTTTGTTTTTACTTTTTGAGACCATAGGTGTGATTTGTGAATTTTAATTGTTAGGTGTGAATTGTGAATTGTTAATTTTAGTTTTAAATTGTTAATAAAATTCACTGAAGTTGAATCTAATGGAAACTGTTCCGGAATTTACCAACCAAGGAACCCCTCTTAATGAGAATCCTAGTACTTTTCCTTGCTTTGGAAATGTTGGTCCTCCTTATATGGCTACATTGTCATTACCTAGATTTACAATAGGTTTACCAATATGGTTATTTTCAACTTCGTTGGCCCCGAATACTCCAATTGTTCCACCTCAACCGAATGCTTCACCTCAACAGAGTTCACCATCTCAACATCACCAACCTTATGTTGACCCTTTACCTTCTTCGCCTAATATTTCTTCCTCCATTTCTTCCTCTTCACTTGGTAAAAGCCTTGACGCTAGTAACCAGGTGGCTAAGAAGAAGAAGAAAGGGAAGAAGAAGAAGAAGAAGCAAGATAAGAAAGAAGTCAACCAACCAACCATGGCTGTAAATGTTAGTAGTGTTGAGGAAACCTCCAACATGCATCATAAACCCAAATACCCTTGCAGGCTTTGTAAGGGTGACCACTTCCTTATCAATTGTCCCGGTATTCCAAAGGTCTTGGAAGTATGGTCAGAAAAATCCCATCAACTTTCCGTTGATCCATCAACCAGTGATAGTCAGGTTCCTGGGAAAAAGGGTAAAGTTAGGTTTCCTTGTAAGTTATGCAAAGGGAGTCATCAAACTCACATTTTCCCTCACATGGATGAAGCCTCAAAATTGTTGGAAAAACTTACTATTCCACAGCAAGAATTTCCAACTGGTTACCGTAAAATTTCTCCCAACCTACCGTCAACTGACGGAGTGATTGATCTAATTTCAAGTACAGTCGATCCCACTCTTCCATTGGAGAGTGAAACTCATATCACTCAGGTTGATGATCCATTAGTTGATCAAATGGTCAATTCGATTTCACATTCGGTCGATCCCATTCTCCCTATAGAGAGTGAACTTCATACCGCTCAGGTTCTTCTTGTTACATCAGATTCTTCTACGCCGGGGGGCATTTCACCTATTTCTACAGAACCCCCTCCAAGTACTGAGGTCTTTTCCTTTGATTGGAATAGACTGACAGAACCTTGTCTTCCTTCCTCCATCCCTTTCCAAATCATTTTGAAGTTTGGTGGTAGGGACATACACCGCACACAGGTAGATGAAGGTGCTTCTGTTAGTATTTTATCCTCAACTGCTTGGAAAGCTTTGGGTTCTCCTCAGCTTGTGCCTATTACGCAGAATCTGAAAGCTTTTAACAGAACCATTAGTGAACCTTTAGGGATCCTTCCTAATTTTTCTATTACTTTGGAAGGTAAAACTGTCTGTATTGATCTTATGGTAGTTCGAGGTCCCTTGGATTTAAATCTACTCCTTGGGCGAGACTATGTTTATGCAATGAAAGCTATCGTATCGACACTCTTTCGCGTGATGTCTTTCCCTCACAATGGGAATATTGTGACTGTAGACCAGCTTTCATTCCCTAGTCTTGTTTCGACTACCAATAATATGACACCCCTAAATGTTCCTAATTCTAAAGTGGTATCTACCCCGCCACGGGTTAATTATGTGGCAACTAGTCCCATGTTTTCAATTACCGATGTAAGCGAGCCTCTCACTGTATGCTCGTCTTCCTTTGACTTAGGTCCGGTAATTGACATGGAAAACTCTATGGGATTACTTGAACGCGATGTTCTTATCCCTTTTGAGTCCCTTGACATGTATTCCTTCCAGAGAACTATTCTTCCTTCTGATGAAGACCTCTTGGAAGCCATGATCAAGGTGTGTCCATTGACATGTGTTTCTTCCAGTTGGAAGCCATGATCAGTGAGTGCGAGGAAAGTTTCTTTTACTGTGTCAACCTCGTTAAAAAATGAATCAGTGAGTCTGAGGATAGTTCCTTGTACTGAGTCAACCTCGTTAAAAAATGAATCAGTGAGTATGAGGAGAGTTCCTTTTACTGTGTCAACCTCGTTAAAAAATGAATCAGTGAGTATGAGGAGAGTTCCTTGTACTGTGTCAACCTCGTTAAAAAATTAATCAGTGTGTCTGAGGATGGTTCTTTTACTGTGTCAACCTCATTAAAAAATGAAACAAGATTCCATGGTCGGTTCTTTTCATGTCCAACCTCATTAAAAAATGAATCGGTAGGTTATGTAGGTAGATTAGAATAAATAGTTTATGAGGACAGTTCTTTTCCTGTGTCAACCTCGTTAAAAAATGAATCAGTTGGTCTGAGGATAGTTCCTGTTACTGAGTCAACCTCATTAAAAAATGAATTAGGTATGAGGACAGTTCTTTTCCTGTGTCAACCTCATTAAAAAATGAATCAGTAGGTTATGTAGGTAGATTAGAAATAGAGTAGATCTGAGGATAGTTCCTTTTACTGTGTCAACCTCGTTAAAAAATGAAACACGTTGCCATGAGCATAGTTCTTTTCCTGTGTCGAGCTCGTTAAAAAATGAAACAAATCCTCCCCTAATTGAGTCGAGTCTTTGAATAGACCTCATAAATGTTAAGTCATATATTTAGGTTAGTTTTTAAGTCGAGTCTTTCATATGATCTCGTAAATGAACCTTCATTCCATCCAGCTATTAATTACCAGCAGTGTACTTAGTTGAATGAAATGAAGCTGGGGGGGCATGCGCTCTAGCAGTTACGCTTAGGGGGCATCAAGCACAGTTTTCTTTCTGTTTCAAGCTTGTGCAAAAATGAAACCACTCTGAAGCATAGTTTTTCTCTGTTTCAAGCTTTTGTAAAAATGAAACCTATCTTGAGTCAATTTCGGTTATTTTCAAGACTCGTTAAACTCATGAAAATCCCGAGATTATTTTGCTATATTTCATTCTCGTAAAACACATGAAAATGTTGAGTTCTTTCCGTCTTTTCCTGCTCGTTAATTAAATTGAAAGTCGGCCATATGAGTACATTTTTATCCCTTTTTCGAACTCGTTAAAACTTACGAAAAAGTGAAAACCATGAGTACATTTTTATCCCTTTTTTGAACTCGTTAAAACTTACCGAAAAAGCGAAACCCTGGAGTTCTCTTTTAAGCCCTTTTCAGACTCTCTAAACATGAAAAGATTGCCGAGTACTTGATTATTCGAACTCGTTAAAGTAAATGAATGATCGTCCCTTCAGTATAAGTTTACCCCTTTTACGGACTGAAATGGACTATTTACGAAAAAGGTATACATTGACTAAATACGGTCAATAGAGTTCTCTCCCGCATTATTTTATCCTTTTTCGGGCTCGAGAGACTAAATTTACGAAAAAGAACACCCATGGAGTTTCCTTAAGTTTTTCTTCTGACTCCCTAAAACTGAAAAACACCGAGTTTCTCCTATACTGGACTCGTTAAAACTTAACAGTAAAGGACCTGTTTAATTTTCAACAGGAACGAACCACTCCTTCTTAGGGTTCGAATATCAAACTAAGTTGGACTCATTTGAAGGATGAGCTTATAATCAAGCAAATGTTATCCTCCTCAAGCTTGTCAAAAATAAAGAGGTACTTGCCAGAAATGGTGGGGGAAAAAGAGAGAAATGGGCGTGTTTGTTATATTTTAAATTTTTTGAAAATTCAGTCAACCACTCTTGAACACGACACTTTCATTCACCTGGGTTGGGAAATCATTTACCTAACAGTTAATCAAACCACTTTTCTTCAGCTGGTTTCTGGGTATTAGCTTTGAGTCAATTATCACTAAACCATCTGCAATGTCGTTATGTGTTCAAGAGGACAGTTCAAATAAACCATTCATCTGCAAAATATCTGTCATCCATTATTGACCATCCCTGAGTCAGTCCTTGCCAATATATTTTCAAAACTTGATCTATGATTTCGTGTTGTGGGCTTGCCTACGACAGATCACTTTCTATCGACATCAACACATTATCTAGAAAGTTGATCCAGAAATCGTCAGTACCTTGAAATCTGCATGCCTCAATGGCAGGTTTCTCGTTTTCGACGATAGGTTACATCAATGACCTTCGATCGAATGACTCCGTGACATGTTCGACTTCAGCTCATTCATTCACATTTCATGGACTGTACTGAGTACTTTGAGAGACATTGACATTACTGGTGGTTTCTCTCACACTTGTTAACAGTTTACATCATTGACTGGTAATCAAGTGGTTTCTACCATGTTCGACTTCAACACATTTATTCACATGGATAGAATCGTACTAGTTCGAGATGTGGAAATCAAGACCCTGGATCTAGTTTCCACCATCCAGGCTGCGAGGAGTTTTATTATTATACAGTAGACTATTCATTACAGATGGCTGCGCCCATGCTATGTCTACACTATTGATGTAATATTAAAATCATTTCTGTATCAGAACAAGTTTAGTTAGTTTTTTATCTGAGTATGGGAATTCCTACCTCAGCGATGATATGTTTACATATATATATTTTGCATTGAATGTTTTTACAGGTTCCAACCGGGGTGTCCACAGGATGATCCTTGAAATGATAAAGTACTTCACTCTTCATATATGACAGACTTCATCTTCATCTATTTCAGACTTTGCACTTTAGGGGGCAATCTGTTACACTAAAAATTGTCACCTTGACATTCTACTAACTGTATGAGCTCATTAACACTCATACATGCCTCCTCTGCAAGTCTTACAACCTTTGTTCCTCATTCCAAACCTTGAAAATCAGAGAAAAGTTCCTAAAAATGGAGGAAAAACCCTTAAAACTCAAAAAAGCCTTGGGTACGCAGGTAACATGAAGCCTGCATGCGTTTTTGGCTAGGGTACGCAGGTAATGAGAAGAGAAACTGCGTTCTAGAACGCATTTTTCCAGTGTAATGCCTGCGGTACCCCTGTAAAGTCAAAAAAGCGCGAAATTAAACCAAAAAAGTTGAATTTTGGTCAATTCTAGAAGGTTCTGGATGAGATTTTTTGGGGATGAGTACGCTTTATTAAGGTGCATCTATCTCACACCTTAAGGAACTAATCCCTTGATGTAAGGAGCCTATCCCTTTGAAGGAGTATTCTATCCCTTTTAAGGTGGAATCCTAACCTCCTCATCTGCTCTATAAAAGGAGGCATTGGGTAGCCTCAAAGGGTTAAGTTTTAAGAAGTTTTTTTGGAGATTTGGAGATTGAGGATTAGAGTTCAAGCTTCAGGTGTGTTTGAGTTGAAGTGCTGTTGAGATTTAGACTTCTTTCTGCTGAGCTTTTGAGAGGAAAGATCACATACCTCTTTATGCTTCTGGAGGAAGAGTGCAAGACTTATCAGAGTAGAGGAGATTCCTGCTTCGGACCCCGGGAAGGCCTTTCGAACATCAAGGCTAAGGTTGTAAGGTTCTTCTATATATTTTAAGATTAATACAATCAAGTTCTGTTTTTCTCAATAAATTGTCGTTCGATTGTTTATTTCGATAAGCTATTGTTTGATCATTTATTTCATAGATTCCTTGATCACTATGATAGGTATGTTTTATGATTATTTTTTATACAGGTGCTATTGATATTTTCTTGTTTGTGATTGCAGATCAACGAAAGATGATACTTTCTTGCGACAAAAGAGCTCTTGTTGCGACGAAGGATTATTGATACGACGGAAGCACTACGACCACAAATAAGAATTTGGATCTAAGGTAGGATCGACACCTTCATAGCATTTATTTGTAAAACAAATATATCTAGAGAAAGACAAACTTAGTTGTTCATTTGTTGCTAGATTGTCTTCTAACATAGGGAGATCGATCTTGTCGCAAGAAGGATTTATCCGGCCAACGAAGTTTCCTGAATTATTTGAAGAGGAAAAGAATATCAACCTCATATGGATTGTTTTAAGGATTTACACCAACCAAAGGCATGATCATGGGAATCCGTGTCTCTGGCTACAACTCTAAATCTAGAACGATAAGTTGTGGATCAGGCTCGCTTGAACTGCTGCGTCTCAGGATACAACTCTAAATCCAGAATGAGAGATTGTGGCTCAGGCTCACTTGATGTGGCTTCGAAGATTGTAGATGAACACCATTTTCCCACCTATCAGGTACAAAGTGAGATGATGGCGAAAACTCAACTGCAAGTTTGTTCAATATTCTAGAACAAGTTCTCACATGTGACTTAAACATATTCTTGGCTATTGATGCCCATTTCCAAGAAGCAATCTATCCAAGACGAGTCTGTGTTATTGCAGGAGGCTTTCTTCTGAAGAATATGTGTGAATAATGGGTGTGCCAACCATAGTTCTTAGATGGGTGAAGATCAAAATAATGATCTTTGATATGGCCAACTCGATCACAGTGTTGGAATTTTACAAGATATTGTTGCTACTTTGGAAAAGGAGCAGGATCTGGAATAGCTGAAGGTGAATTGTCATGAAGAAATATGACACTCTAAAATTTTATGGGCTTGGAGTAGTCTGGAATATGAAAGGACATCTCCTTGTCATATCCAAAACCTGTTCTATGCTTGTTGTGGACAAGCTCTTCACAGGGTCTGATGATGGGCTTGGGAAGTAGAACCCAAGCTTCTACATCTGCATAAAAATATGTTTTTGAACTAGGCATTGAATGTGAATCAATCAAAAGATTATTGACTTGCTGATTATGGGAGTCTCTTTCAATGTTCTAAACAAAAACAAGTTCAGAATGTTGACTCCACTATGGTAATTCTTCTTGCTGAAGCTAAGACTGCAACTGCAAAAAATCAATCTTTTCTTATGCATTTTTTAGAGAGACCTTAATATTAGTAAAAGTTTCCCTATTGATTTTAACTGTGTCTCCACCAGCAGATAAGACTAGAGTACTTAATAAACCTAACAATCCATGAATTTTCTCAATTATTCAAGAAATTAAAGTTTACAAATGACTGAAAATGTACTTGTAGAAACTATGATGATTTTTGGAAAATAAATTTTCCAAACTTTAGAACCTGAAGGGTGAAAAAAATGAAAAATTCACTTGCACTTTTCCTTGCCTCACAACGACTAATTTCAATGATACCTTGGAGCAGCGTTGGGAAGTCGATTCTGCTCCCACTTCATTTTCGCTCATTCTGCTCCCACGACGTTACCGCTCTAGCCTATTGTTACACTGCATACACCACATAGTACATAAGAAATTATTTAGCTTATCAAGATGATCCTCCAACACTTATGATACACATTGAATAGAAGTTTTGTTTCAGCACCTAGCCCTTCGAATGTGCCTCTAAAGGTGATAGGTAGGCCCACCAATGAAGCTACAACAAGGAATGAGGGAGAAATAGATTTCGACCTCCTCAATGTACCTCAAGAACTCAGAATACAACCTTGGGAGAATAGTCTCATGCTCAACACCAAAAATATGAACAGTTTGTCTCTATTTGAAGTACCCCACCATCCACATGTTCAATATTTTAATAAAATACACTACCGAAGAAGAAGAGTAGCAGTAGTCTGAAAGAATATTTTAAGGCCCTATTAAAGGGAAACTACGAGGAAACAATGTGCTTATGCAAACAATCTATCAAGCAACCTGGAGGCCAAAACAACTATGAAGATCTCGTGCTGCTAGGAAATGCCCTCTTCTATGGGAACCAACATGATCGCACCAAAAATGTGTACCATTGTGCTCTTGATCTCACCCATCATGGTCGAGTAGTGAGATTCACAACAACTAGACGTATTTCTGTGTCAATTTCCTAGTGCTGCTCTACGGGGTGTTGGCCTTTATCCTTGTTTCACACCCATTGACACTGACATGAAGGTTCTCTGGACCATGATGGTGCTCAGCATTGTTGTGGGATTTATAGTGGGAGAGGAACCATAAGGGAGAGCAACTGGTGGGATTGTTGACTCTTTGGGAGTCGATTGTTTCGGAGGTGTATTAACCTGCATAGAAAATTATACATGCCCATGTTGTGGATTGTATGGATTATATGCAGAGGACTATGGAGAGGCCAAGCCACGGTGTGAGGCTGAGCACGAAGGGAGGGGCTGAGAGCTGGGCCAAGAGATAAACCCGAGCTGGCAAGCCGAATGCAAAGCACGACGGTCTAAGGGAGCTGGTGGTGCCAATGGAGGCTTTTAACATAGACACATTAACTGTGAAATCACACTATGCAAAGAAATTTTATGTTAGGGCATAATATCTCAAAGAAAATTGCTACAGACAGGGCTAAGGAATGAAAAAATCAAGGAGTTGTTATAATTGTCGGCAGGGAGGAGCGATACTGCAGCAGTTACCATATTGCAATTGATGGAGAGAAATATTACAATGGATGGATAGAAATATTCATCAATAAGGCATTCTTACTCTCATATTAATGATGGGGAAGGAAATGAAAGGGGTAAAAGACAACATTCTGACTTTGAATTGGGTTCTGCAATTCCTGGTGATAATGAAAATGTTTATCACATTCTTCGTCCTAGTAACAAGATAGGAAGCATAACTGGGAAAGGTGGTAGTATTATAAAATCCTTGAGGCAAGAATCCTTGTATCCAAGAGATCGTCAAGGAATGCAGCCTTCGTATATTCTGAGAGGAGTCGGGTTATGGATACTACGTGTATGTAGTAGTTGGTTTCAAGGGACTATGCTAAGGAAGAGTGTGTAGGGACTGTGGACTATTGAGAGGTGTCAGTGTAGAGGCTTGGAGTGTGGTAACTAAACACCCAGTGCAAAAGGAGAAACAATGGTTAAAACTTTGACAGCCCATGAAAGGGCATGAAGAATAGTAACTGGGTGAGAGATATATTCTTGATGAGTGCTACAGGTTTGACAGAAGGGCTTATAAGAGCACTTAGGTGAAGCGTATATCACTGACATGCCAAATATATAAATGGCAGTCAGAAGATTCTAAAAGTGCCCAGAACTAGGCTAAGCTCTGATACCATGTTAAACACATGCATGGGTGAACACACACATAGGAAAAGATAAGCATGAGCTATTTTACTATTAACTATAGATGTGATTTTATAGTATATTAGGTGTGACCCTTGGATTCCACATTCCAATGTCACTTGGACTCCTTTATGATTGTTCGGCTTCCACACCTACCTGTTGAGGATTATATGTCCAAAATTTTCATATTGAGACAATATTTGTCTCAATGCGACATTGCACCATCGTTGACCATGATCGACCATGGTTAAGAATGGTTGAGCATGGTTGATTTTCATAGTGTGACAATATTAGTCATAATTTGACATATTACACCCTAGGAATATGAACCCTTAGATCGATAAACCTAAGAGATTGATATTATAAACCCAAGGGATTAATTCTAAAACCCCAAGGTAATATAAACCGAAGCATATAATATTAAACCCAAGTAATTAATATTATAAACCTAAGGGTTAAAAGTAAAATCCAAAGGATTATAAACCCAAGGGAATAATATTAAACCTAATGGATAAATATTATCAACCCAAGGTATATAAACCCTAAGATAAATATTATAAACCCTAAAATAAACATGGTTGACCATAGTTTTCTGTTGAAAATCAGCAAGAGAATGGGTGTCTAATTTATTTTTCCCTTAAATAAATTGGGCAATAAATTGTAATCTTATCTCATAACAACTCGTATCAGTTAACCAAGTCAGAAAGACAGAGTTAGCTCAAGAATTTCGATTTGAGGGTCAAAGGTGATACCTATAGAGTGATTATATTATTTTGGGGGTCCAGTTGCAGTTAATGCACTAGTATGGTGTGAGTGTAATCAGTTAACTCTAATTAATTGAGTTAAAATCAATTTAACTAGTTCTAACTTACTCATGAGCTAGTGAGAGCTCCAGTGAATTAAATTAGATTTATTTAAAAGTAGTGATCAATCAGATAACTGATTATTCATTATTAATAGTTGCATGCATGTCAATTCTGATGAAGACCCAGTTGAGACAGAGGTTAAAGGGAATATAAATATCAATTGTATTATTAGCAAATTTACCAAGTGCAATTATAAAGCCAGAGGAAGCCCATGATGGGTTGTGCAATAAAGGAAGGATGAAATTCCGATTTAATATGGATTTATTTTCTTAGGGATTTCATGAGCAAGGTAGGCTGGAGGAAGGCAAGGAATTGCCTAATTTTTTGTCCAATTTTTCCTAGTTCAGTGTGAGATGATTGGTACAGTACAAGAGATTCTTGTGAGCAAGAATGAATTGTATTGTTTCATGATTCCTTGTATTACTATACAATAGAAATAGAGGGGTTTTGAGCAGTTTATTTCCCTAGGAATATATTGTGTTTTGTGATTGATTTACTTATTTATCTTACTTGCATGTGATTGAGCGATCATGTTTTGTATTCTGGAAATATTGTAGAAGGATTCAGTATCTTGCTTTAGTACATTACATTATCAGTTTGAATCCATTGGTATAATTTCTGCATGGTATTAGAGCACTAGGAATCAGAATAGTGGAGATGAAATTGAGTTTGTGTTGAATAATATTCAAATTTGCAGATACATTCTTTGGAACTAGCAGCTGAACAGGATGTCTTTCACTGGCTTGAGACTCGAATATGCACTTGAGGGAAATTCGAACTATATTTCATGGAAGGAAGGGATGGAGGAAGTATTGGAGGATAATGGGCTAAAGGAGTTCATTGACACTAATATTCCTAAACCAAATCAAGAATATGTTGCGCAACATGAAAGATGCAGGAATAATGTTGCAAAGGTGAAGAGGATCTTATTATAGGGAGTTCGAGATCATATTGTCTCGAGTCTCAAAGGAAAGGAAACTTCATATGCTATGTGCAAGGACTTGAAAAATCTATTTCAAAGTAGCAATGACCACAAGAAATTGGCACTCAAGTACAAGCTCAGGAAAATCAAGATGGAGAAGGGTGACACAATCCATAAATACTTGACCAAGTTCACTCAATGTTGAGGTGATCTTAGAAGTGTTGGGATTGTTAGACTCCTATACCAATAGGTGTCATATTTCATGATTGAATTGATGAACTATGCAATATGTTCATACCTTTTCTTGTTGCAAAGGTTTTCCATATTCTCAAAAAATCAAAAATTTTTAAAAATGTAAAGAGGGTATACCCTAAAAGAAAAATCAAAGGGTGAAAAGATAAAAATGGCCAAAAAAGTAAAAGAAAATGAACCCCACCAAAAGAAAGGCCAAGGAAAGTGTGCAAGCCTAAATGCCACTAATTTTTGGCTTTTTTGTAATAAATAAAATTGTGTGCAACTTGTATTTTATGCCACAATTCATGAACAGTCAAACAGTTTAAGCTTGGCTAGTTCATCTTTCAATTTTATGTTTTAGAGATAGACAATAAAATCCGACCAAACTGTTTAATATTGGCAGATAAGTAGATAGGTAGAGTGAATAAAAGGAGCTCAACAGTTTAATCTGAGCCCCTGGATGTAATAAGGTTAGAACTAGATAGATTTTCATATGTAAAAGAAAAAGTGTGATAAGGGTTTGCCAGTTTAAGTGCACCCTAATAAAGAAGAAAAAATGGTAGAGTAAAGTAGGTAGGTTAGGTAGATGATGTTGTTGAATTATATGTGATGAATGATGGCTTTAGATGTGTTGAATCTTTTATTTTCATCACAAAGTGCTAAGGCAGACAATACACTGAAGAATTTCAAGCAATGCAAAGTCAGATTATTAACTTCCCTTTTCATTTTTCCCTAAACATTTCACTAATCTCCCCTAAGTACTAATGTATTTGAAAATTAAAGGGGCTCAAGGCATTTCCTTGACTTTTGGAGGGACCGAACCCTCGGCCCAATAATTGGAAAAACCTAAGTACTTAAAAACATTCATCATCACACTCATTCACTTCTAAAAAATATTTTCCCAAGTAAAATCCCATTTTACTAAGGAAAATCGTACAATATTCGATAAAAACCCATTTCATACAAGCATAAGTTAAATACATTATCCTAATGTTTTATACTTAGCGCTTTAGCTCATTTTTCATACTAATTTCTAATTCATTATTTAAATCCCTATGAGAATAACCTTCTCCTATTATATATAACTCCTATTTATAAAATACCCAAAAACCCATTTATTATAATTTTAGTCAAATTATTTAATCCCCATATGTCTGAATAAAACACCCCCATTATATTCCCTTTGAGTAAAATATATCTTTAATATTAATCCCACCCCTATGGTAATTTGATTAATCTGATTTCATTACCATATAATAAAAAAATATATAAAAAACCTTTAAACATATTGTATATGTGTTTAAAAAAAAAAAAAAAAACCCAAAGTTTAGTTCAAACCAAACTTCAAAATAACCCATCTCTGTGTATATTTTCCCCTTGCCCGACTCCCTAATCTAAGTTAGAATCCCGTTAAATCTGGTAAAAATCATTCCGAAATCATTTCCCGATCATTTTTTCACGTTTTGAAAAGGAATTAATTAATCCCCATGATTAATTAATAACTTTTTCCACCAATAGGATCACCCCCAATGGAATTAATCAACATTTAAATTACATTGGACCCGCCTATTATCCCCCCATCATCTCGACACCCTGACCACCGTTCGATCAACTCATTTGAAATCAACGGTTATTAACAATATCGCTAGCCATCCACATCTAAACAATAACGCGCGATGGCCAAGCAGTTTTCTGGATCGTACAGAGCCACGCATCATTCATTGTATGGAATCGCTCGCCCTCCGCCCAAAACCACCTTTCTCCAAAATCGGTCCGATGAAAACCGCTTACTGCCTGCCCTCCGTGACGAATCCACCATACATGCTGACGTCATAAATAAAAAACCCGCCACCATTTTGAATTTGTAAATAAAACAAAAGCCCGTGTCGTTTTCATTATTTTGTGCATTAACTAATCTCCCATGCAACAAATTTCAAAAATCAATTGTTAAAGTCTACCGACCGTTACTTTGCTGAAGAGAATCGCAGTCCAATATTCCAGAGTTCGTCTGCCATTGCAAATACTTGTTTAATCATTATTAATTCCCAAAGATAGGTATTTACCCTATTTCCCACTGAACTCTGTAAATAATCCATCTTTTCCATTTTAATTCCACATTAAAGACTGAAACAGAGTTCAATTTGATCTTTTCCATTTCCAGAACTGAAATTGCATTCCCCAAATCTGTAATTGTGCTTGTTTTTCACAAAAAAACCCCGAATTCATTTCTGAATCCACAAGAACTAGAAATGGAGGTTCCCGTGGCTTTAAATGTCGCACCCTTGAATGCCCCTCATAGAAATTTGGATTATTTGCCTTTAGTCGACAGAGACTTCCAAATCAAAGACGGTTCTCAGTGAAAATCCCCTTAGAATATTTTGCTACTGCCGATATAGTTATTTGAGAGGTTCTGACATTTTTGGATTATGGGAATCCAATTTTCCAATGTACCTTCTCCCCTCAGTCCACATTTTCCCTGAGATAATTCATTATTGTCATGCAAACTATGATCCCAATTTAAGAGCAGTTTTTTCCTCGAGTCAGACTATTCTTTTTCCCATAACTACTCAGTCTATCAACGAGATGTTGCAATTTCAACCTGGTCAAGCCCTCACTCCCCTGTTAATGGGAGAATTACTTGAGAAATCTACCAAATTATCCCACGAAGAGTTGAGTCGTATTTACCAGACCTTCATGTTTCCAGAACATCAGCCCAAAGGCCCTCCCCCTTATGGTTATACTTTTTTTCACTAATGAGGGTAGACTTATTCTGAACATGATATCCTTTATAATGGGTTTTAATACTAGTGAATATGTTGACCAATTAACCCTAGTATTGTTGTCTATTTTCACCCCAGGACAGCCCCCTGCTGTCAACTATGACTTTGCATCCTACATTGCAGAAAAAATCCATGATCAGTTCATGAGATTAGAGAATGAGAGAGTGTTCAAGTATTCTTCTGTTATTCATCATCTCATGCTTTATTACCAATCAGAAAGTTTCCCTTTTCATGTTCAAAAGCTTGATGCTAAAGGAAATCCTAGGTCTGTGATCTTTTGGTCTGCCATCACTCATAATTCCCCTGATTCTCCTTATTCCTATAATGAGTTTATTGATATTTTTCTACACCCAACAACCACCTTGTTGACAGGATTCTCTCCTCCCAGGCTCAGTAATGAAATCAAGAAAATTCTTCAACTTTCAAAACAATACCGGATAGGTGACTGGTACCTATACTAGAATCACACAGAAATCAGAGTTTATGGGTGTGATTTATGCCCATTCAAATTTCCCAAGTATGTCCCAATGAGACTCTCTACATTATAGTATTTCAGGAATATGATCAACTCATATATAGTACATTTTTGTAATGCAAAGAAAAAGGCTCAACTCAGGATTAAAAGCTAGTTAGGTCCCTTTGTTTGCAACTCTAGAGATGCTGGTAAGGAAGCTGAAAAGATATTAGAGGATTATCTTAAATTACAAAAAAGTTTCTATTGGGTACCTTATGACCCAAATAACTTTATTTGTGACATAAGAATGAAAAATAAACTATCACCATACATTCATCAAATAATCCCAAAAATTGAACAGTATGCCAATAAGGATGAATGGATGGAAGAAACATTGGTAGAACAAGATAGTGAGCAGGTCAATGTTGAAAATGTAATGAAAGACCTTGAAAATATACTTGACCTAGACGCTTTTGGATAGGTACAGATACCAGGTATTGGTCCTTCTTCTGCAGGGACTTCTCAACAAAACCTACAGGAAAAAATCTTCATGATAGATTAGAAAATTTGTTTTATCTTGAGCATGAAGTAAAACATTTGTTCACTGCTCAACCTACTTTCTTTAGATATACAGAGACTGATGAAACTCTCAGAAAGCTGCAAAGGACCAGGATTCCGAAAGATAAATGGTGGGAAGAACTGTTAGAACTTTTTTTTAAATTATCCTTACCTGATTTTTTTATTATGTACTACAGTTAGTCATGATAAAGAAGGATAAAAGGATGAATAAAGGTCAAAGTGTATCAAAGCATTTAAAGAGTATCAGTGAAACGAAACAACCAGCATAGAATTACTGAAGAGGACAGCAACAAGCCAAAACATAGGGCTTGCCTCCAGCACATTCTCAAAAGAAGGAAACAACACAACATCAGTTATCATTTTTCCTTATCTACGAGACCATCTGTCTCTATTTTGTTCTAAAATACTTATTAGTTATCCTAGATTATATCTCGAGTTGTTAAGAGATTTTTTTATAACTTTTTGTATAAATACTCCCTCAATCGGAGTATTCAGGGTGGACTCTTATACTTTGCTGTAATATTGACTTTTTCGGAATAAAGTGATGTTGGAGAAATTTCATTGTGGCTTGCTAGATGATGAATTGATGCTAAAGACTTTTTACAGGATTCATGTGTCAGACTACGGATCAATAAGTCATCTTTCTCTTGTGTTTTAAATTTTTTATATATGTTTATTATATCACTGTGTTTCATTTTTGAATGATCAATGAAAAGGAATAAATCAGAAAGTTCTTAAGTGTAATCTGATTTTAAT
Source organism: Pinus albicaulis (assembly GCA_034641835.2). Lineage (NCBI taxonomy): Eukaryota > Viridiplantae > Streptophyta > Pinopsida > Pinales > Pinaceae > Pinus > Pinus albicaulis. Next base: position 616,945,008 of record CM076569.1, read on the forward strand.
CATTGTTATTCTAAATGTTTTATTCTAAACTGGTTTTAAACAGCAAATTCTTAATTTCTCATGTTCTTCTAGTTTATGCCTTTTGATTATTTAGTAAAGAATACTTAAATGCTCTTTATTGATAATCATTCAATTTCCCTTTTTGAATGTGCTGAAAGATTCTTAATTTCCTTTCATCCATTTTAAATCCATTCCATTCACTTTAGATCTAAAATTGTTCTTTGTTTGATTATCTTGCCCTGTAAAACCATATTTTGTTTAGAAACTTAATCCAGTGAAGCCATCTTTTTGACTCCATAGCCCAATGGCCTAAATTACTCAATCTTACCCTTAGCTTTTTAATTCCATCACCTAAATTCAAACAAAACCCCTGTACTTTATAACTAGCCTAATACCTTCTAAAACAAAGCTAAATTTTACAGAGAGAGCCCTCTCTGGGTACAGATTGGCTATATTTTGTACCTAAATGATTGGTTTGTGGTTACCTCGGACCCCTTTCCTCTTCCAACAACTTCAAGGAAAATCTGAGTGATAACATAGTGGCGACCATACTGGGGAACTAAATAATTTTATTGTTACTATTGTTTACTTTATAAACTACAGACGGAGCCTGAAGTTAGCCAGGTAGCCTTTGAACTGCTTTTGCTCTGCAATTGCATAGTAAATAAATGTTGCTTCTATCTATCTCCGGTCTAGTTTATGGACTGAACTTTGGTTTCAAACATTTGCTCAGTTCCTCTAGTTAAATAAATCTTTAAGAAAATCTAAATCCAATATCTAAAACTTATTAAAGAGACTATTGAAGTTGTATTTTTCATTTCATTTAAAATCAAAAACCAAAAATATCACTTAGAAATCTGGCTTCAGAAAGGACTCGTTACACCAGGGATAATCCTGATCCAAATCCACCGCCTGTGTTTGAAAATCCAAATCTCATCCCCAAAATTATTAGAAGACAAGTTAGTCAAGAAAGCTCTGGAAGTTCTCGACCTCTTTATAGATCAATATCTTGTCCTGTTAAGTGGATTTATCTTGAGGACGAACCTTTTAATGAGCAATTTGAAACATATTTAATTGTAAATTTTTCTGAATCTGAGTTGTCCAATTTGGTTGCAGACCCATTATTTCTTGAAGATTTACAATTTGAGTTTGTTACATCGCATCTTGACAAAAATTTGTGAGATTCCATACAATCTGATCTTACCTCTGAAGGAACATCAAATATTTCTATAATCACTTCAGCTTCTCCAAGTTCATCAACTTTTCATCAAACATCACAACCTCAAACTACTTCTTCCACTCTTCCACCCCTCACTTATAGACCAACCTCACCTGTTATTCCACTACCTCTTCCAATGGAAAACAAATATGCTCCCTTAAGGTTACCAGCCAATCTAGGGGCTATGTCTCAAGATTACCAATCTAAAATCACTCATTTTGATGGTTCTGGTACTTACACTGCTCAACAGCATACTAAAAGGATGACCGATTATTTTGAAATTTATGAAATAGATGTTGATGATGTAAGAATGAGAATTTTTGTCCAAAGTCTTACTGGAGAAGTTAGAACCTGGTTCAGAGCCCTTCCTGCAAACAGTGTTGCTGACTTACCAGCCCTTTATAGAACATTTTTAAATAGATGGGAGAAGAATAAAGATCCTCTTCAAATCCTATCAAACTTTGGAAAACTAAAAAGAGGACCAAATGAGACTGTGCAAGATTATGTCACCAGGTTCAATGAGGCTTACAATGTTGTTCCCAAAAATCTTATACCTCCTCCGGATTCAGTATTAATCAAATTCCCTGATGGATTTGATTCTGATATAGCATATCAGCTTTGGGAAAGAGCTCCTCAAACTCTAGAATAAATGCAAAGCATAGTTGTGATTGTTGAAGCTAACCTGATAGAAAAACGAGCTAGAGCCAGAGCTGAAAGGAGAATGCCTGTAAACGAAGAACCCACAGCTTTTGAAAAGAAACTGGATGCTATAATCAAAGGAATGGAAATACTAGGAGATAGAGTAGAAACCATTGAAAAGAATAAATCTCATTGGGATGGTCAACCTAGCAATACTGTGAGAAATCTGAACTTCAGAAGAAACCAAAATCAAAATACTGGAAAATCTGGTCTTGACCAAAATATTAGGCCCCCATTCCAGGAAAATTATGTTGAAGCTCAACTTCTTAGGAACCTATTGATGATGTTAAATAAACAATTTTACTAAAGGTGAAAATGAACCAAAAATTTTCTTGACCCAAGATGATCAAGAAGCTCACATGATTAAGCAGTTTCAAACCCATTCAGGAGAATCATTTGACTATAAGGAAGGATATGACACAGCCATTTACGAAGTTCATAAATAATATAATTTGAGGAGAAGAAGAATTGATGCCCCAGAAACGAGTAAACAGAAATCCACAAAGCAACCCCCCAAAGGTAAGACCAGTACTACCTCTGTACATATTATCACTAGATCAGATCCTAATCCCGCCCACCCAATAATTGAAGATGTATCTGATACTCAATTGAATAATAGACAACTTTCCAATACTCTTCCTCCCAAAGGAAATGTAGAGGAACCTCCAAAAGTCGATTCAGAAACAACTTCAGCTCACAACCCCACTCCTGAAAAGGAGAAAAATACTGAAAACACAGAAGAAAAAGACAATCCAACTGTTTGAAATAAAAAGACTCAAACTGAAAAACCTTTTAATCTGGAAGCTGAAGTAGGCAAATTGAAAATAGTTGTTCCACTATCCGCATTAGCTAAACATGATGTCTACAGAAGCCAAATCAATAGATCACTTAATATTCTTGGAAATGATGACACAGTTAATGTTTTTGATGACCAACCTAGATTACTCTTTGGCCCTGAAGTAAATGGAAAACCTGGAATTAGAGGGACTCCTCCATTTTATGTGAGTTTGAATGTACATGATAAAATACTTCATAATGCCATGCTTGATTCTGGAGCGTCTCATAATCTAATGCCCAAGGCTGTAATGGAGAGATTAAATCTAGACATCACCAGACCATACAAAGATCTCTATTCTTTTGATTCAAGTCAGGTAAGATGTTTAGGATTAATCAAAGATTTGTGTGTTACATTGGTTCAATACCCTGCTAAATCAATTTTGATGGATATAGTAGTAGGAGATATTCTTCCAAAATATGGTATGCTATTGTCTAGATCCTGGGGTGCAAAACTCGGAGGATCTCTTCAATTAGACATGTCATATGCTACTATTTTAGTATTCAGCCAACCTAAGAGACTGTATAGAGAAACCTTGATGAAATATGTAGTCAGTAGTCAGGAGAAACCCGAAAATTTCCCTATCTACTCAGTACACTCTGATATGGACTCATTTATTCTCTATAATGTTGAAACTGATCTTCCCACTGAACTAGAAGCACCAACAACAGAACCAAAAGAAATTACAAGTCATAAATCTAGTGTTCAAATCCAGAAAATCTCTGAAGAAAAAGAAACATCAAAAACCCAAGAAAATCCAGAAGAAAGTAAAAAATCAGATCTCACTGTTAAGAAAGTTCCTGAAACACCTGATGGAAATTATGAACATGAAATTCTTTGGCATTTAGAATTTGATGGTTCTGTTAATAATTTAGGAGCGGGAGCTGGAATTTGGATACACAACCTTGAAAACGATCATGCTGAAGGCCATGCTTACAGATTGAACTTTAAATGCACTAATAATATGGAAGAGTATGAAGCTCTTTTCTTAGGGCTTAAACTTGTCAAAAAATTAGGGGCAATTAGAGTGTTTGTCATAGGAGATTCTGATTTAATCATTCAACAGATCAAAGGTGAATTTTCAACAAAAGATCCCAGACTAAGAGAATATATAGGAACAGTTGTAGAGATTCTCAACACCTTTCTACAGGCTCAGCTTGCAAATATCCCGTGAAAACAAAATTCGCATGCTCATAGTCTTGCAATGTTTGCTAGCACTTGTAAATTACCGTTTGAGCCTAATCATCAATTCACAGATGAGATTAGACATAGACCAGCTATACCAAACAATCTTAAGAATTGGCAAGTGTTTGTAAATGACAATCAGATTAACAATTTTCTAACTTTAGAGAATGAATTTTCTAATAGTAACATAGATGAAGATACAGTCATTGAATCTGATCAAATAAATGAACAAGAAACAAACATTTCAAAAGAGAGTGAAATTCAAATGCTTCATCCAATGAAGTTCACCAAAAAAGACATGCAGGACCTTAAACAAATGGAGGTTGATGAGATTATAGAAGATGAATCTGAAATCATTAATCTGAAAGATAATCATTTTCCCAAAGGATTAACTCTTCTGGAAGATCTTTTTGACTCTAATGACATTCCACTGAAACCCAAAATGGAACCATTGAAAGCTGATATTGAGGAACACAATCTAGGAAATGAAGAAAATCCTAAAATAATAAATTTATCAAAATCTTTGTCTCCCGATCAAAAACAAAAATATGTTGAATTATTAACAGAATTCCAGGATATCTTTGCCTGGAGTTATGAAGACTTGAAATCATATGATACATCTATAATTCAACATACAATACCTCTAAGACCAGATCAGAAACCATTTAAACAGAAACTCAGAAGAATCAACCCTGTACTGTTGCCATCAATTGAAAAAGAAATCAAACGAATGTATGAAGCAGGGATAATTGCTCCTATTAGATTTTCAGAATGGGTGTCTAACTTGGTCCCCACTAGAAATAAAACTGGAGAGATTAGACTATGTGTTGATTTAAGAAATCTAAATAAGGTTTCTTTGAAGGACAATTATCCTTTGCCCAAAATGGATCACATTTTGCAAAGGGTAGTAGGTGCTTCAAGGATTTCTCTTTTACATGGGTTTTCAGGATACAACCAGATTCTGGTTCATCCTGATGACCAAGATAAAACAGCCTTTACAACACCATGGGGTACTTTCAAATATGTTAAAATGCCATCTGGACTCAAAAATGCTGGAGAAACCTTCTTGTTATATATCTGGATGATTTAACTGTTTTTTCCAAATCAGATCAGCAACATTTGGACCATCTCAGACAAGTATTCATAAACTGTAGAAAGTATGGTATCTCTTTGAATCCAAAAAAGTCCTTGTTTGGTCTTGAAGAAGGTAAACTCTTGGGCCATATCATTTCAAAAGATGGTATTAGAATTGATCCTGCTAGAATAGAAGCTATCTTGCAGATACCTCATCCCAGAAATATTAAAGAACTTCAAGCTTTCATAGGAAAAATCAATTTTTTGAGAAGATTCATTTCTAGTTTAGCTGAATTAATTAGATTGCTTACTAACATGTTAAGAAAGGATTCGAGTATTAAATGGATAGTAGAAGCCAAGCAATCATTTGAAGATATTAAAATGTCTTTGACTAGAACACCAGTTCTCACTAGTCCACAATTTGATAGAGATTTCATAATATTTTCCTTTGCATCAAAACATACTGTAGCAGATGTTTTATTACAAAAGGATGATCAAGGATGTGAAAAACCTATAGCCTTTTTTAGTAAAGCACTAAGAGACGCATCATTAAAATACAACATCATGGAAAAACAAGCTTTTGCACTTGTAAAAGCTATTAAAGATTTTAGAATCTATATATTGTATTCTCATGTGATAGCTTATGTACCAAATGTTGTTGTCAAAGACATCTTAACTCAAGATGGAATTGAGGGCAAAAGAGGTAAATGGATTGCTACCATATTAGAATATGATCTAGAGATAAAACCTACAAAGCTGATAAAAGGACATGGATTGGCTCAACTCATGACAGAAACAAATTGCCAAGCCCTGGATTTTAATAAACCGGATGACAATCAGGAGATGGCGACTCCACAAATCAGCCAGGCCTTTTTAGACTCACCTTGGTATGCTGATATAATTTATGTTTTTTTAAACCTGCAAGCTCCTCCAGGGTTATCCAGAACAAAGCAAAGGTTTTTAAAGATGACATCCGTAAAGTATTGTATTTTAGATAATGTTCTCTTTTGGAAAAATCATGATGGTATTCTATTAAATTGTTTATTAAAAGATGAAGCTGACAAGGCTCTCAATGAATTCCATGCAGGAGATTGTGGTGGACACCTTTATTAGAAATCAACTGCAGACAAGATCCTAAGGGCTGGATTTTATTGGCCAGCCTTGTTTACTGATGTAAAGAAATTTGTAACGGCTTGCCATAAATTTCAAATCTTTGAAGGCAAGAGAAAATTATTACCTTTACCCTTGAAACAAATTTCCACCTAAAAACCCTTCCAACAATGGGGCCTGGATTTCATTGGAGAAATCCATCCTCCTTCTTTTGGCCAACATAGATGGATCCTCACTGCCACAGATTATTTTACTAAATGGATTGAAGCAATCCCATCCAGACAAGCCAATGACTATGTAATCATAGGATTCTTAGAAACCAATATACTATCAAGATTTGGCTGTCCTGAGAAAATCATAACTGATAATGCTGCTGCTTTCAAATCAAAAAAGATGATAAGTTTCTGTAATAAGTATCATATCACCTTAAGCCATTCAACAGCCTATTACCCTCAGGGTAATGGACTGGCTGAATCTTCCAACAAAAGTCTCATTAATATCATTAAGAAATTATTGGAAGAAAACAAGAAAAATTGGCATAAGAAACTTACAAATGCACTATGGGCAGACAGACTTACCACCAAAAAATCAATTGGGACCAGTCCTTATGAGTTAGTTTATGGTATTGAGGTTGTATTTACATCATCTTTAGGAGTTCCTGTAATGAAGTTACTTCAAGAAGCTCGGGTAGAACCAAATGATAATCAAAGAATAATAAATCAAACATTCAATTTGCAGCAAACCAGAGAAGAATTTTATCAAAGATCCCAAGTATTGCAGTATTGCAGGAGAAACTAAAGAAGATGTTTGACAAAAGGACCAAGGCAGAAGATTTTCAATTGGGAGACAAATTTTTAAGATGGGATTCCAGAAGAGAGGATAAAGGAAAACATGGGAAGTTTGACTTCTTATGGAAAGGACCTTACATCATTCATGTTTTACAAGGAAATAATACATATTTTCTGAAAAATTTGGATTGTTCAGAAACTGAGGAAGGACCAGTAAATGGTCGAATGTTAAAGCATTACTTCGATCCTATCTATTAGGATATTCTTATTTTTGACATGTACATACTATATCCTTTGTAATGTATCAGTTTTGATTGGATGGTAACTTGCTGGAGTTGAAGCCCGAAGAGAAGGCCCTAAGCTTCAGAATTTTTACTGTCATACATACAATAAAGCATAAAGAAGAAGAAGATTCCATGGTTCAGTTAAAGACATTTTGAGGCATCTGACCTGCTGTTCTTGACTTTTCACCAGGAAAAGCCATCCCCAAGTGGAGCTAGTGTTATACTCCTATACCAATAGGTGTCATATTTCATGATTGAATTGATGGACTATGCAATATGTTCATACATTTTCTGGTTGCAAAGGTTTTCCATATTCTTAAAAAATCAAAAAATTTAAAAAATGTAAAGAGGGCCCTAAAAGAAAAATCAAAGGGTGAAAAAATAAAAATGGCCAAAAAAGTGAAAGAAAATGAACCCCACCAAAAGAAAGGCCAAGGAAAGTGTGCAAGTCTAAATGCCACTACTTTTTTCTCTGATGTAATAATCAAATTGTGTGCAACTTGTATCTTATGCCACAATTTATGAATAGTCAAACAGTTTAAGCTTGGCTAGTTCATCTTTCAATTTCATGTTTTAGAGCTAGAGAATAAAATCTGACCAAACTCTTTAATCTTGGCAGATAATTAGATAGGTAGAGTGAATAAAAGGAGCTCAACAGCTTAATCTGAGCCCTTGGATGTAATAAGGTTAGAATTAGATAGATTTTCATATGTAAAAGAAAAAGTGTGATAAGGGTTTGCAGTCTAAGTGCACCCTAATAAAGAAGAAAAAATGGTAGAGTAAAGTAGGTAGGGTAGGTAGATGGTGTTGTAGAATTACATGTGATGAATGATAGCTTTAGATGTGTTAAATCTTTTACTTTCATCACAATTGCAAAGGCAGACAATACATTGGAAGAATTTCAAGTAAGATAAAGTCAAATTATTAACTTCCCTTCTCATTTTTCCCTAAACATTTCACTAATTTCCCCTAAGTGCTAAGGTATTTGAAAATTAAAGGGGCTCAAGGCATTTCCTTGACTTTTGGAGGGACCGGACCCTTAGCCCAATAATTGGAAAAACCTAAGTACTTAAAATCATTCATTATGACATTCATTCACCTCTAAAAAATCTTTTCCTAAGTAAAATCCCATTTTACTTAGGAAAATCATGCAATATTCCATAAAAACCCTTTTCATGCAAGAATGAGTTAAATACATTATTCTAATGTTTTACACTTAACGCTTTAGCTCATTTCCATATTAATTCCTAATTTATTATTTAAATCCCTATAAGAATGACCTTCTCCTATTATATATTACTCATTTTTATAAAAAAACCCAAAACCCATTTATTATAATTTTAGTCAAAGTATTTAATCCCCATATGTTTGAATAAAACACCCCCATTATACTCCCTTTGGCTAAAATATATCTTTAATATTAATCCTACCCCCTATGGTAATTAGATTAATTTGATTTAATTACCATATAATAGAAATACATTGAAAAACAGTTAAAACATGTTTTATTACGTGTTTTAAACAAAAATAATCCTTCCCTTGTGTATTTTTATTCCCCGACTCCCTTTACCCAAGGTTAAAACTATAACCCTTTGTAAAATCCCCAATACCTCCCTTAACTGCAAGTCCAAACCTTGGTTAAATCACAGTTCAAAACCTTTCTCGATTACTTTCCCATGCTTTATAAAAGGATTAATTAACCCACCAAGTTAATTAATAACTTAATCCGCCAATCAAATCACCCCCGATGCGATTAATTCATAATAAATCACGTCGGGCCCGCCCTATTAACTTCTTGTCATCTCCCTTTCCCGAAAACCATCTGATCAATCGATCTGAGATCAACGGTTATCATCCATATCGCTAGCCATCCGCGTCCAAACGATAACGCGCGATGGCCAAGCGGTTTTCTGGATCGTACAGTGCCACGCGTCGTTCATTGTATGGAATCGCTGCCCATCTACTCAAAACCGCCCTATTCCAAAAGAGGTGCAATGGAAACCGCTTACCGCCTGCCCTCTGTGACGAATCCACCGTACTTGCTGACATCATCCATTAAAAACCCACCAACCTTTTGATTTTGCGAATAAATAAAAAAATCCTTGTCATTTTCGTTATCCTATGCAGTAACCAATGTCAAGTAATCCAGAGTTTATCCGCCATAGCCAGCACCTGTTTAACCACTGTTCATTTTCCGTAAACAGGTATTTACTCCAATTTGCCGCTGAAATCTGTAAAAAATCATGGTTTTGGTTCCACACTAAAGACTGAAAAGAAGTTCAATTTGATCTTTTTTATTCCGAGAACTGCAATTATATTACCAAACCAGTGATTGTCCCCGTTTTTCACAAAAACCCCGAATTCATTTCTGAATCCACAAGAACCAGAAATGGAGGTTCCCGTGGCTCTAAATGTCACACCCTTGAATGCACCTCACAGAGACTTAGATTATTTTCCATTAGTTGACAGAGATTTTCAAATTAAGGACCTAGTTCTCAGTGAAAGTCCCCTTCGAATTTTTTGCCACTGCAGAGACAATTACTTGAAAGGTTCTGACATTTTTGGATTATGGGAATCCAATTTCCCCATGTACCTTCTCCCCTCAGTCCATATTTTCCCTGAGATAATCCATTACTGTCATGCAAACTATGATCCCAATCAACGATCAGTTTTATCCCCAAGTCAAAATGTCCTTTTTCCCATAACTACTCAGTCTATCAATGAGATGTTACAATTTACACCTGGTCAAACCCTCACTCCCCTCTCATTGGGAGAATTACTTGAGAAATCTACCAAATTATCCCATGAAGAGTTAACTCGCCTCTGCCAGACCTTCATGTTGCCAAAACATCATCCCAAAGGCCCTCCCCCTTATGGGTATACTTTTTTCACTGAGGAGGGTAGAATTATTCTGAACATGATATCCTTTATAATGGGCTTCAATACTAGTGAATATCTTGACCAATTAACCTTAGTATTGTTGTCTATTTTCACCCCTGGACAGCCCCCTTCTGTCAAGTATGATTTTGCTACATACATTGCAGACAAAATCCATGATCAGTTGATGAGATTAGAGAATGAGAGAGTGTTCAAGTACTCTTCTGTTATATACCATCTCATGCTCTATTACCAGTCAGAAATTTTCCCTTTTCATGTCCAAAAAGTTGATGCCAAAGGAAATCCTAGGTTTGTGATCTTTTGGTCTGCCATTAGTCATAATTCCCGTGATTCTCCTTATTCCTACAATGAGTTTATTGACCTTTTTGTACACCTTTCAACTACCTTGTTGACAGGAGTCTCTCCTCCTAGGGTTAATAATGAAATCAAGAAGATTCTTCAGCTCTCAAAACAATACCGGATAGGTGACTGGTACCTATACCGGAATCACACAGAAATCAGAGTTTATGGGTGTTAGTTATGCCCATTCAAGTTGCCCAAGTATGTCCCAATGAGACTCTTTGAATTAGATTATTTCAGGCAGATGATCAACTCAGACATAGTACATTTTTGTAATGCAAAGAAAAAGGCTCAACTCAGGATTAAAATCCAGCTAGGTCCCTTTGTCTGTAACTCTAGAGATGCTGGTAAGGAAGCTGAAAGGATATTAGAAGATTATCTTAAATTACAAAAAAATTTCTATTGGGTACCTTATGACCCAAATAGATTTATTTGTGACAGAAGAATGAAAAACAAACTATCACCATACATTCATCAAAGAATCCCAGAAATTGAACAGTATGCCAATATGGATGAATGGATGGAAGGAACATTGGTAGAACAGGATAGTGAGCAGGTCAATGTTGAAAATGTAATGAAAGACCGTGAAAAGATACTTGACCTAGAATATTTTGGACAGGTACAGATACCAGGTATTGGTCCTTCTTCTGCAGGGACTTCTCAACAAAATTTACAAGAAATCAGTGCATTGGCCACAGTAGAATCTAAAGTAAAAGAAAAGGAGCCTGACATACAAGTATTTGAAAAATTCACAATGACAGAGCAACCTAAGACTTCTAAAGAACAGGGTCAAGTACAGATTCCTCCTACTCAGATCAATGAGCCAGAAATTTAAATTTTACAAACTCCTCTTAATGTAGAAAAAGGCGAGAAAAGAGATGTTGAAGCTGCTACACCTGTCGATGGATCTTCTGAACAGAAAGATGCTAAAAGACAAAAATTGAACCCTCTTCCAAAAGTGGAATCTGTTCATGAAATCCTTGATAGTCAAGGGGAAGAACAATTGGGTAGTCAGAAAACAGGTGCCAACAGTGGGACATCAACTACTTTACAGAGAAAAGAGCTACAAAGGCAGCAAAGTGCAGAAGTGTCATCTTTCAAACCACCATTGAAAGATGCCTGGGACATTAAAAGAAAATTCATAAATATCAAGGCCAAAAATGATCCTCTCAGACTCCAAGTGTATAATCAATGTTTAAAAATGGCTCCTAAGGATCAGCAAAGATTGATGTCAGCTTATGACATTCAACAGGGTAAAATGCTAATGAGTCACTTCAAACCCAAAGTGCAGCAACCTCAAACAGCTGCAGATTACATTAGGACCAATTTTGAAGTATTAGCAAAGGATATTCATCCTTTAGATCAAATTGAGCTTCATAAACAGACAGGTGAGATGATTTATTCTACTCTGATGGATAAATCAATGATGACTCAGAAATTGCAGGATTCTTTGGAGAATATAAATGCTCAATTAAGCCTTGAAAAAGCCTCTTCTCAGGCTACAGACAACAGGATTAAAACTTTGGAGGAAATTATCATTGGATTGGGACATAATCCCAAAGATATCAAGGGAATAGAAGCATTGATCAAGAAAAAAGATGATGATATTGCAGCTTTGAGAAAACAACTAAAGTTACTAGCCTCAAGACATCCTCAGACTGATAAAATTATAAAGCAAAATTCTGAAGAAGAATTAATGGACTTGCTCTTAAAACTGAATGAGCAACTTAATGAAACAGAGAAAGAGCTTGACAAGGCATTGAAAGATAAGCAGCCTAGTGTTCCAGCATCTACACCAGAGGTAATTACAGGTACTACAACAACAGGTCAACCAACAGAATTGCCACAGGTGCATACTTCCAATTTGAGTCCAGAAGAATTAACAAAATCAATGGAGGAATTGAAACTCCAAGTGACTAAGCTACAGAGAACAAAGGTGCAACTTACCTCTTTGGAAAAAAAATATGACCTCTCAAAGAGGAGTGTTGCAGATAAAACAAGAGAGGTCAACAGATTAGAAAAGTTGGTCCATAAATTAGAAAAGGGTCTCACATTGGAGAAGCCTTTAAAGGAAATAAATGAGATTCTTTAGGACAACATCATCCAATCAATAAAATATGTCTGGCTCTCAATTCAAATAATGCAGGAACATAATGATTTAGTCAAATTGGCTATAGAAGAAGTCCTAAGAGCAAGAGAAGAATTGGGAAACATGCCTAATGAAGCGAATGAACTCATCCATTTTCTAAATACTCAGAACAAGTAGCAACTTGAAGAATTTGGCATTCAAGACAGGACAGGCACAATTTTGGAAATAAAGAGAGTTTTTACCAAAAGAAATCTGATGCAGAATTTGGAACGAAGATGCTCTGACATGCAAGAAGAAATCACTACTTTCAGAAAAAGATTTGATATTTTGTTGAATAAAGGATTGCCCAGTCCTTTAGTTTCAGAGGATAAATTGATGGACCTTGAAAGTTATTGTTGAGAAATTGAACAAGTATGCCGACACTCGTGCCGTTGCCTCAACTAGTTCATCAAGAAAGCAGCATTGCCTACAGAAAAAAATATTCATGATAGATTGGAAACTGCTTTATCTTGGAGCATGGTAAAGCATTTGTTCCCATTTCAACCAACTTTATTTAGGTATACAGACCGATGAAACTCTCAAAAAGCCGCAAAGGACCAGGATACCGTAAGACAATGGTGGGAAGACATGCTAGAAATTTTGTAAAATTATCCTTACATTTATTTTTGATTATGTACTACAAAGCGTAAGTCATGAGATTATAAGGATAAAAGGGTGAATAAAGGTCAAAGTGTATGAGAGCAAACTTAAAGAGTATCAATGAAATGGAGCAACAAAGACAGACCATCAAGAGGACAAAGAACAAGCCAAATTATAGGGGCTACCTTAAGACATTCTCAAAAGAAGGAAACAACACAACATCAATTATAATTTTTTTCTTATCTATGAGACTATCTCGTTCGTTTTGTTGTAAAATACTTATTAGTCATCCTAGATTATATCTCAATTTGTTAAGAGATATTTTTTATAAATACTTCATCAATTGGAGTATTAGTGGGGATTCATATACTTTGTTGTAACATTGAATTTTTTGGAATAAAGTGCTATTGGAGAAATTCCCTTTGTGGCTAGCTGGATGATGAATTGACAAAGACTTTTGCTGTGATTCATGTGTCGTACTGCCGCATCAATAAGTCATATTTCTTCGTGTTTTTAAAGTTTTATATCTATTTATCGTATCATCGTTTTTCATTTCTCGAATGATTAATGAAAAAGGAATAAACTGTAAAGTGCTTATGACCCAATTTTAATCATTGTTAGTCCGAATGTTTTCTTCTAAACCGTTTAAATAGTGAATTCTTAATTGCTCCTCGTTTTTTCTAACAGCTTTATACATTTTGGTTATTTAGTAAAGAATACGTAATTTATCTTTATTAATAATCACTCAATTTTCCCTCCTATGAATGTGTTGAAAGATTCTTAATTTTCATACATTTTAAATCCATTTCATTCATTTTTTATTCTTAATTGTTCCCTCTTTGATTATCTTTCCCCGTGAAACCATCTTTTGTCGAGAAACTTAATCCAGCTTAGGCCATTTTATTTTGACTCCATTAGCCCAATGGCCCTAAACTAATCAATCTTTCCTCATTTATTGAATTCCATCACCCAAATTCAATCAAAACCCTTGGGCTATATAACTAGCCTAATATCTCCCAAAACAAAGCTAAATTTTGCGCAGAGACTTCTCCGTGCCGTACTGCCAGACTTCGTACCTCCAAGTTGGTTTGTGGTTACCTCGACCCCTTTCCTCTTCCCAACAACTTCAAGGAAAATCTCGAGTGATAAAATAAAGGGTGACTCCACCGGGGACCCAAGTAATTTTAATTGTTACTATTGTTTATTTTATAAACTAAAGACGAAGCCTCGATGTTAGCTAGGTAGCTTTCGAACTCACAAAGAGAAGCTCGATGTTTCTAGTGTACTCTATGAGTATTTTCTCCATAAGAAATCTCCTCCCCATATCCTCTTAGGGAGTGATCATCGAAAATGGCTTCATGTAGACCACAAAATTCAGAAGGAAGAATATCCTTGAGCAAATCCTCGCACACATATATGGTTAAGAGATGCATATATATGTACTCCAATCACTATGCAAATCAACAATAATTCAACACATGTTTTTCTCATATAAATGGAGCGGGATCATATATGAGTCTCACTTCTATCCTCAAAGGGAAAAGAGTTGACTGTGGTTAACTCTTCCATTTTCATGATCCATGGAGTGCCTCCTCAAGTTCTTCAAGTGGTCCCTCCCACAAGAAGGAAAGAAATGTAATGTGGCATTCATGGTCACCCCATGGTTCCTCCTAGAATTTAGAACATTTATAGTAGGGATAATCATGCTCCCAATGGGCATCTCTACTTCTGGCCCACTCTCCAATCAAAGTTTCCCATGAACATAGAGATACCATGAATACATGGAAGCAAAAACCAATAGAAAACAAGTTGTCACATGACAATTGGAAAGTGGATCAAGGTCCCATACAAGGAACCAACGTATCCATTGCCTACATCAAACCAAACAAAAAAAGGTGTTCTTCTACCACTGTTTGTCGCCACAATCTTTTTTACAAGATATAAACATGAGAGTACAAAAGGGTTTCAATGGTGCATTAATAAAAAATCATGTGGCTTTCCCCACAACCCACCAATGAGATAGCCAATCCGAATGCTACAATTGGCTTCAAGTACATATCATTATACAATATGCAAGAAGGAATAATCCTCCTCGGTACAAGATGTCGCTCATAAAAAGACAAGAAGCACAAAACATAAGGTGAAATTGTACATTCTCTATTGTTTACTCAAAGACTTGAGCTGAAATGGCTCAACCGAAGAATCACCTTACTCCCAATGAGTAGGAAGGTGGCTATGACATCCTCACCATCATCATCTAGGCTCGCATCTCTCCATACATGGCCGAAATATGTCTTTACCGAATTCCCTCCCAAATGAACTCCTCACTAAGGTAAGATATGCATCAAGATGCATGGAAAAGAAGTCCCCATGTGTTGCATGCAATAGTTTCTCCTCGAGACTAGAATCTCTAGTCAAGAAGACTCTACCATGTGAATATATGACCATATCATCCACCATATACTCATCATCTCTATCTAGGTCGTCTAGAATCATGCATGCACCAAGATCCTTGGAGTACTCTCATCAAGAGTTGAGATTTCCAATATGATCAATCCTCCTAAGAGACACAGTCACTTTCGGTGATCCTGCAAGTATGAAGCTCTCCTCCGTCGTTATCCTGCCACTCGGGAATCCCCCATGCCAAATTTCTCCTCCAAACTCTTCACCTCTACAAATTCCAAGAGTGATGAATCCAAAGATAAAATGTCTCTCATCAATGATAGATTTGGTGGCCCCCCCCGGTGGAATGCCTCTATGTAGGACATCAATGTCAAGAGAAGACTCGCACATATGGTTGGAAAACCTTGCCCTTGCTCTCACATCACAATAAATTCTACCTCCTCTTTGCAATATCTCTCTCGAAACAGAGAAGGGTGTGTGCCTCTCATCACATGATGTTGCTCTTCCTCCCTTCCTCCTCCTTGAAATCGCAATGATGCACAATCATGCCGCTTTCATCGATTGTGCTTCGACCTCTATGAATGAGATTCCGGGGAATTTCTTGCAAAGATGCAAGAATCTCTCTAGTTGGAGCAAGAGCTCCTCCTCCTCTCGCATGAGGTGCTAGATCAACTCTAGAAATGACAACGTTGTTGCCCTCAACCTTATCAACATGAGTGGGCAACCCTCCAATAATTGGATCCCTCTTCCGCGTTGGAAAAAGGATCTCTTTGTCTCTTGTGCCAAAATAAAAGATGGAGTTATTTCCTCCAAAAATTAGCATGCAAGATATCAGCCTCCTTCATGGTCCTCTCAAGTGTTTTTGAGTCTGTATTCCCTCCATCACATGCAAGGGTTTTCTTGTTTTAATGTGTTTTTTCCCCCTCCCCATGTGTTTCTAATTCCTCCTACCAAATATTTTCATAAAAGTTCTAATGAACATTGCGTAGGAATAGGTATTTTGATTTTTCAAAGTAAATGACTCAAATAACCACCATGCATAGACCTTACCCTGAGTGGGCTGGCCGCTACTTCCGATGGCTTCATCTTCGGAACCGATGCCGCTCGGCAAAAGGTGTCTAGCTCTTCTATCCAAACTCGGTCGAACAAGTAGGGGAACCATCAAAGATAGATGTAACAAATATATACTCATTATTTTTCTTGCTCCTCCATCCTAAAACCTGTGAAAGGTGACATGAGCTCTAAAATTTCGAGTTTAAGACTCATACTCATGCAAGAATCCACTAAGAGTTCCCCGTTGTGTAACCAAACTCTCCAAAATAGAAGAAAAGAGAGACAAACGCCTCTTTAGAAATAAGCTACTTCGAGGGGCAACCTCCAATACATTACATAAATGAACAATTCTTGGATGATACAATTTACAAAACCTCCTTTCTATATAGGAGTCTATGGGGCCATAATGTAATCATAGTGGGCCACAATGTAATCCTAGCCGACCTAACAATAATAATTGAAGGGCACAATAATAACAAAATTGGGGTTACAAGGGTACAACAATAACAATAAGGGGTTTATACTAACAATAATAAGGGACTATACTAGTGATATAGGGACCTAACATGCCCTCTTCAAAAATGTTGTCCTCAACACTTGAGTAGCTCCGGTGCTTCTCGTATAAAAATTTCTCATCCTCCCATGTAGAATATTCATGGGTAAGTTCTTCCACTTGGTTGAGATACTTCCGAAATTGATCGATTCCGTAGTTGTCGAGTTCTTTTTTCCATGACCGTTTGGAAGTTCCAACATGATTTTCCCTTCCCCCATCAAGTTCGGAAATACCGTTTGAACCGGAATATTTTCACCTATAACCTTCTTTAAGCATGAAACATGGAAAATCGGATGTACCGCGAAGAAGCCGAAAGCTCCAATTTGTATGCCATAGTACCAATCTTTTCGTAACACCTTGTAAGGACCATAGTATTTTGGCGATAATTTATTATCCTTCTTTGTCATTGGAGGGATACTTGTTTGTATGGTTGTGTAGCCGTAAAATACCCAATCTCCTACATCAAACTTCGCTACGATGTTGATCTTCCTCGTTGTTTCATCTGCTCTTGTGCCAAATTCAAAGTTATCCTTTAAGAGTTGGAGAACTTCTTGCCGATGCTCGATGTGATCTTCCATCGCTAGAACCTTCGAATTTTCCCTTAAAGATGATGTGATGGATGGTGGATGATATCCATAAAGTGCCATAAATGGGTCATTTTTGTCGTTAGCATGGAAGGAAGTGTTATACCACCATTCGCCAAGAGGTAACCACTTGACCCATTGTGTTTGTTTATCGTATACAAAACAACGAAGATATCCTTCCAAACATTTATTTACTATCTCAACACCATCACATTGAGGATGATAAGATGAGCTATGAGCTAATTGAGTACCCAAACAAGAAAATAACTCCTACCAAAATTTCCGTAAAATGGGACCCCGTCGCTCACAACAACCCTTGGGCTTCCATGTAGCTTTGGACTCCGTCCACAAATGTAGCAACCGTACTTGCTTTAAATGGATGAGATAAAGCACAAAAGTGTGCATACTTGGTAAGTCTATCAACTACCACCATGATGACACCTTTTCCTTCCCACTTAGGTAAACCTCATGATAAAATCCATTGAAATCTCCTCCCAACGTTGACTTGGAATGGATAAAGGTTGTAGAAGTCCCGGGGTCTTAATTGTTTCCACTTTATTCTCGCCGGCAAACCAAAACATTCCGCCACAAACTTTCGAATATCAGATTTAAGGCCATCCCAAAAAATTCTTTTCACCTTGTGGTAAGTTTTTAAAAATCCCGAGTGTCCTCCTAAAGGAGAAGTGTGCACCCAAGAATCTTTTGTTTTAGTTGGGAATTCTGCATGAAGATATAAGCGATCTTTGTACCATAAGGAATAATTTTTCCAACTAAATGTATCGTATGTATCGGGATCTTGCCGCAACTTTTGAATGAGTATCCATACCTCTTTGTCCTTCTTCCATTCATCTTTTGCTTCAGTTTATCCAACTGGATAATAGAAATGGCACAAAGCAATGCTTCCACCTATTCATTCTTTCTTGAGAGTGCATCTCAACAACATTCACTTTCCTTTTTTGCAGATTATTTCAAAGTCATAACCCAACATCTTTGTGACCCATTTTTGTTGTTCTTCTCGATGATATTCTCAACCAAAAAGTGTTTATAACACTATCATGATCGTGCTTACCTTGAAGTGTCTTCCCATTAGGTAAGTTCGCTCATTTCTTTAGTGCATGTAGTATTGCTAACATTTCCTTCTCATAAATAGGTTTTTGTAAATACTTCCCTTGGTTGGACGCCAAAAGAAATGGGTCTTCCTTCTTGTAATTAAACCGCACCGATTCCATTTCCCGAGGCATCACATTCCACAATAAAGGTTTTTGTGAAGTCTAGTGTAGCTAAGACCTGCGTTGTGCGTACATTGCCTCTTTAAGACGTTCAAAGGCCTTAGTTGCTTCAGAGTCCATGAAAATGCATCTTTCTTCAATAATGTTGTTAGAGGTGCTGCTATTCTCCCATAATTCTTAACAAACTTGCGATAATACCCTCGTTAACCCGAGAAATCCTCACAACCGCTTTATGGTTGTGGGAAATTTCCATTCCTTAATGGCTTTAATTTTGTTAGGGTCTACTTTAACACCCTCGTGAGATACAATATGACCCGTATATTCCACCTCTTGTACTCCAAAGAAACATTTGGATTATTTTGCATATAATTGTTTCTCCCGCAATAGTTTGAGCACTCGTCAACATGTTCAACAGATCCTTCCAAGACCTCCCGTAGATTGAAGATATCATCAAAAAATACTAGCACAAATTTTCTAAGGAAGGGTTTTAAAATGGAATTCATCAACCCTTGAAATGTAGAAGGTGCATTGGTAAGGCCAAAAGGCATGACCAAAAATTCATAATGACCCTCATGAGTTCAATGCCGTTTTTTTGGAATATCTCTTACCTTCATTCTAATTTGATGATATCCCGAACGAAGATCCAATTGGTAAAATAAATTGCTCCATGTAATTCATCCAATAATTCATCAATCACAGAATGGGAAATTTGTCTTTAATGGTGAGAGTTTATTGAGCTCCCTATAATTCGGACACATTCGCCATGATCCATCCTTCTTGTGTACCAATACTACGTGAGTAGAGAAAGAACTTTGACTCGGGTTGAATTATACCCGCTCTAACATTTCGCAATCATACGTCCAATTTCGCTCTTTTGGAAGTAAGGATATCTATAAGGCCTCGATGTTTGGAGGAACACTTCCGGAATCAAATGAATAGCATGATCATGATCACGAATAGGTGGGAGTACTTTGGGAGTTTCAAACACCTTGGAATGATTGTCCAAGACTTGTTGGAGATCCGCAACAGATGATTTTGATGTTGGAACTTCTAGTGAGCATAATTGTGCAATTACGCCTCGCCGTTCTTTCTTTAGAAGCTTTGTCACAGACATTAGAGCTTATTATCCTTCCGGCTTCCCCGCAATACCCCCGTAATTCGACTTCCTCTTTCCTTCGAAAAATTTCAAGAAAAGTTCTTGGAAAATTAAAAGCTACCATCCCCAAAGATTGTAACCATTGTACTCTCTAGTACAACGTCAAAGACTCTCCCATAGGAATGGCAAGCATTGGACTAGTCAATACATATTCCCCCATGGTTAGCTTGATATTATGGCATTTTCCAGAGCAATTTATAGTTCCTCCATTTGCAACCATCACTTGGACATTCGGTGCCGGGTATAGGAAACAATTTAATTCCTTGGCTACCTTATAATGAATAAAATTATGGGTGCTACCCGAATCAATCAACACTATTACCCTTTTCTTCTTTATATGTCCTTCTATACCGAGAGTTTGAGGAGTGGTAATTTCGCCACAGCATTACACGATATGGTCGTATCTATTCTTCCTCTAGGGGTGGTTCCGGTGTATATCGTCTTCTTGTTCATTTTCTTCTTCTTCTTCACAATCTATGTAAAATAATTTCTTCTCAAAGACACTTATGACCTTTAGTGTATTTGCTATCACAACCGTAGCAAAGCCCTTTTGCTCTTTTTTTCTTCCAATTGTTGTGGTGTCAACCTTGTAGGTTGTGGAAATTCCAGGCGTAGCAACACTTCCTTTATAGAATTGAGTGGTAGGCTTCCTTGTCACCATAATTTTACATTCAACTTTTCTTGCCAACCCGAATGCCTTTCCAATGAATCAAAGTTCCAAAACGCGAACTTCATGTTGGATGTTATCCTTTAAAGTGCCTAGGAAGAGATCAATCATGTGTCCCTCTCGAATACCGCTTACCCTAATATTCAATTTTTTGAAGTCCTCCATGTGTCACTTCCCACTAAACCTTTTTGTTTGAGATTTATCATTTGGGTAAAGAAGGTGTTGCTCTTTGTATCCTCATAATGTGCTATCATTTCCTCCGTAAAAATTGACCAAGTGACAATTTTTTTAATATGAGCAAAGCCATTGATACCATACAAATGTATTTTGTTCTAAATGTAAAGTTGCAATACGTACCTTTTGTGTGTTTTGCACGTTATGGAGATCAAAATATTGCTCCATCTCGTAGTATCCATGTTACCGATCCTTTCCATCAAACTTCTTCTACATCCATTTTTGGAATATGGTGGTTCTTCCCGCCAACATTCGAGTTTATGAAATCATGATTAACATTTATTTTGTTCTCATCATGAGGTTCTTCTCCCCATATTTCCGCCATTAGGAATCATTTCTAGTTTTAAGCTTGTCATCAAGCCTTCCATGTATGCTTTTAGATCACTCTTCATGTTTTCCATGTTGTCTTTCATGTCATCCATCTTAGCTTCCACGCCATCCATCTTAGCTTCCACGCCATCCATTTTAGCTTCCATGCCTTTTCAAACCGTCCATCTTCACTTCCATGCCTTCCATCTTAGCTTCCATGCCTTTCTTCAAAATGTCCATCTTTCACTTCCACGCCTTTCTTCAAAACTTCCATTTCATTTTGTTGCTTTTTAAGTAGAGTGAAATTTGTTGCACTTGCTCTTGTAATTTTGATAGATCATGTTGCAATTCTTCATCTTCATGATTCATAGTAGAGCCTTCTGAAGGCTTAATGGGTGTTGAATTATTTTTAGGGGCCATTTTAGTATCTAATATTGATATCTATTCTACAAGCTGCCCTTGGAATCAATTCGACTTGATTCTTCAAACAAGACTTATGCAATTCGGAAAAAAAATACACACATTTTACTAGCTTTTAGGAGCTCGATATTGAAATTGAATTATCTCCGTAATTGAACATCTTCAATATCTGAAATTCAGCCCTGTAGTATCCCACTAAAGCTTCTTTCAAATTCCATAGGTCTGACCTGATTTGGATTCTCCAAGGCAAAGTTGTGTCCAATCTCCCACAATGACCTAATTCTGGACTGGTTCAATAGAGCTAACTTGTACGACTTGCCACGTGTCACGGTTTTGTCCTTTGTCTCTGAAATTGATAGCCAAGAAACTAAAGGCCGTGTACTTGCAACCAATTTTGACAGCACTCCAATCCAATCTCCAGAGAGAGAGAGTTATTGAACTTTTCCCACGATCACCTCTTTGAGATGAAATTCAGGAGCCTGAAAAAGCACTACCTTCCACAGATCATATCTCCAAAAATATTGTGAACCAAGCTCTGAAATATTTTTTATGAATTTCCTCAGGATTTCAGCTTTGCACCATATGAATTTCCGATTCTGAACCTTCGTAGAAAAAAATTTATAGCGCAAATTCCAAGATGTCCTGTTTAGGAGCCTGAACAAATACCTGACTTCCACAAATCATATCTCCGAAATTATTGTGAACCAAACTCTGAAATTTTTATACAATCTTCCTCACGATTTTGGCTTCGCACCCTAAAAATTTCAATTTCTGAAACTTCGTAGAAAAAAAGTTATAGCGCAAATGCCACGATGACCTGTTTGGAGCAGCGAAACCCTAGAATCCCAACCTCTGATACCAAATGTTGTGTAAGAAGCTCCAAAAATAGAAGAAAAGAGAGATAAACGCCTTATAAATAAGCCAATTCGAGGGGGAAACCTCCAATACATTACATAAATGAACAATTCTTGGATGATACAATTCAAAAAACCTCCTTTCTATATATAGGAGTCCATGGGGCCATAATGTAATCCTAGTGGGCCACAATGTAATCCTAGCCGACCTAACAATAATAATTTAAGGGCACAAATAATAACAAAAATGGGGGTTACAAGGGTACAAACAATAACAATAAGGGTTTACACCAACAGTAATAAGGGGCTATACTAGTGATATAGGGACCCCAGCTTCCTCTCAAGCATTCCTTCTTTCTCCTTCTTCTTCTCATGGAAAAAGTCGGCCATGTGACTACACCGTACATCATAGGTGTGACCACATGCTCACATTACCTACAATAAAATCCATAGTTTGGCTCGGCTTCAACCCTCTTGTAGATCCCTACATATATCTCCCTTCTTATCTTCTCAAATTCTTCATGAATGCTCTCCGTACGCATCTTGGAAGAAGCTTTTGTAATCTTATCTCCCATTTTTCTCCCCCACATAATGGAGTCTTCATCAACTCCCTCTTTTGATAGCATGATGGTTGAGATCCACCCACTGAGCTAGTAGATCATGCTTTGATACCACCGTAGTATTCCAATTAGGATAATTCTACAACAATGAGAATATCTCAAGATATTCTAATGTTGGAGACCATGCAATATGAAAACACAACAATGAAGTAGAAACAACACTCAACTCATATAAATGTGTGAGATAACCATAGCCTTCTCATTAAACAATAGTAGCAATAAATATAATACAAGATCTTGAGGAAATGTTACACAAAATAGGCAATGCTTAATCCTCAAGAAACTAGTACATGAGTCATGAGAAAACCACTCCCACACATATGCTCAAACTATGATAGCGCAACTTATAAGAGAAATCGTATGCTACAAATGTAAAATACATGGATAAATTAATATATGTCCCAATACAACATTTGGAGTGAAGATATCAGCTCCCAAAGACTACCTCATGTCAATCCTTGAAGGATTGGCAACAAAATACAAAAACTGCAAAATGTTGGAGCTGTTGCAGCAAACGTAGCTTAGAAATAGAACCCGGGATGGATTTGGTCATAGATGATGCCCAAACGAATATTACTCCTCCAATGGATCTTTCAAGTGAAAGGCTAATCTCTTCACCAAAGATCTCACCCTCCAAACAACCGCAACATGCCCGACCGCAAATGCTCCTTTAAAACAATGCACCACCAGGAGGAACCTAGCGTTGTAGGGCTAGGGAATGAGTTGGCCTCGATGCCAAAGCAATCAAATATGCTTTCTCTGGAATGCTCTCCAATATGATATCCCAAAGGGAAGAGAGTCTACACCGAAAATAGCCGATGGAGGTGATGTAGTGAATCCCTCGACCGCAAACACCCACGAACACAACATTCATTCGCTACAAGTAACAACGTTGCCTCGTGATGAGGCTTGGCACTCAAGCCCAGATGTGAGGAAAATCAGTGCAATCACTCAAAGAGTGCCTTCTCAAGAAGGAGAGAAGGAATCAAACAGCGAATTCCCTCGACAACTCTTGCTAAACGACAAAGAAAACGTGAACAATGTCCGAATAGACAACGAGATGAATAATACAAAGCATGAGAAACAATGGTTTCCTTGCCCCTACTTTTTAAACAAGTTAAAACCTCTCTTCTCCATCACTCCCACTCCTTTTTAGGGTTTCCTTCACCAAATAAACCCTCTTCCCATTCATACCGTGCTACTCTCCAAGTGTTCTCAGCACCTTCTTGGCTCAGTCACCGCAGATCATGGTCAAACTCAGACTCTGGTCCACCTGCAACAACCCCGTTTCACAAATGAGGGTGTGAAAACCGTATCCAACGATGATCCCCATTCATAACTATGAGGGATTTTAATGAGATCATTATGCATGGGCCTCTCACTTCCATTTATTCTCCTCCTCAGGGTGAAATCAACAGAAAATTAATATTCCAAATTATTGTAGGAAAATCTCGAATATTACAATGTGTCCCTTAGGAGAGAGGATCTCCATATTAATTGGCAAGTACATGTTCTAAGCGAGCATGGGAGATGATATGGCCACCACAAACAAACACATTTTTATCTTTTGAGCCATATAGGATTGAAATGGACTCCATAACAGACGGTGACTTCAAAACCCATCATATATGGAATGGTTTGGGCCACTCGATTTGCGTCATGATGTAGGAGAGATATTTGGAGATCTCAGTCTCTCATATCGCCACTTGAGGGAAAACCTTATCGCAGCCCAATATCAGCCAAACAAACTCTACACTTATCATAGGTGGAGAGATGCACAACGTGGGGTAGGCTACCATGTCTATCATATGCGTATCTTTCATCCCACCTACTTTGCTCTAGAGCCAAAGGTGGAGGACAATTTTCGGAGTTGCCCAGCTTGGGAGGATGACCATTTGTATGGCTAATAGATTGGGAATGGAGGATCCATGGGAGAGATAGCTCCCATTAGATTTCAGATCCCATTCCTCAAAGGAACCTCTAGACACCTCTTTGTTATCCTCGAGCATCTCACCTTTACATGATGATATCTTGATAGCTGACTTGCATGCCCGAGGAGGAGAAATGTGGAGACTGATCGATGATATAGCATCCTTTTACTTGGGAGGAGATCATCATACATGGATGCTATAGTGGAGAGGAGAAGAAATAACTCAGTCTATCCTTGCACTTGCTTAAGGACAAGCAATATTGAGAGGAAGAGGACTCGTAATACTCTGCAAATATTACGCAGAAGCTACTATAACATTAATTTTTTCTTATATCATCTAGGAGGTGAATAAAATGGGTGAGGAGACCCATAAGTAGGATTAAACTCCCTCATACGTGTGAAAAGGGATCAATAGAGTAGCTTTATTTTGTACCTCCCAATGAAAAGCAAAATGTATGAGGACAAATGTCAAGTTTGACCAATTCAATAGCCGCCGCCTAAGAGGGTGTGGATTGCTTGGGAAGACAACGTAGTTTGAGAGGGAGGAAGATCACTCGTGAAAAAACCCTAATGTGTGGGGTCCATGGAAAAGATATATTCACTTGCATAAAAGGAGGAAGAGGTAACAGAGAGATGAGACATGTTTGGAGTATTTGATTTTGGTCCTGTAGACATTTTGCATTCTCGGGGCCGGCGTAGCGGTAGCGCGTCGTTGTTTAGCACGAGGGATTCCTATTTAGGATTCCTTCTCCTTCTTGAGAGGCCTCTTGCAAGGATTTCAGCTTATTTCTCCACATATTGGCTCAAGGCCAAAGCCACCTTCCTTCAACTCAGCGTTATTTTTGTCGAAGTATAACGTTGTGTTGCGAGTGTCGTAGTGGAGGGTTCCACAACACCATTCCTTGGCTCATATTTCGCAGGAGGGGAGTTTCTATTCTCGAAGGTTAGTGAGGAATCTTTTCAGTAGCTGATTTTCATATATTGGCATTGTGCAAAGAATTCCATCATCAATGTTGCGCCTCCCTTCTCTAAACTCGTGTTATATCCGTGTGTATGTCAGTGGGGTTTGCACCATTATCACGAAGGGTGAGATCCTCGGTGCTAGGATCAGCCTTGCACTCGAGAGAGATCCATTGGAGGAGGTTTGTTTTCATATTGGATATCTTATCCTATCATCTCCATACATTCCATTTTTTGGAGTTGCAAATCGCTACCCCCGCAACTCCAAATATTTCTGTAGTATAGTCATTTGTATGTATATTTCCACCAATCTCTTTTTAAGGATTGTTGTACCATTGTTTTCTGTGCTGAGAGCTTGCTCCCCCACATTTCTTGAGCCCCGATATTTTCATATCATTATATTATCATTTTTCATGTTGAATTGTTTCATATAACTCTATTGGACCATAGCTACAAATGCACTCTTTGTGCGTGTGTTTTCTCATGTCTAATGTACTTGTTTCTCGAGGCCCAATATTGCCTTCTGAGTAGCTCTTTCCTCAACATATTGTACACATTCTCACATTAACTATTACATTAATAAGATGGGTAAGTGAGTCCTCATATCATTTTCCAAAGTTGATGCAACCCCTGCTCTTCATTATTATTTTTTTCATATCATGATCTTCCACATTTAGAATATCATACGATATTCCCAATAGTGTAGAATTTCCCTATTTTAGGATATTACACTCAAGATTTTGAAAGGGAAATTGGAAAAATTATCTAATTGAAAGTATAGAGACATATGGAAAAGGTAGAGGTATATCCGAATACCCTCAAGCTAAAAATTGGTCAATCGATAATGAATACTATCAAGAATGAGACTAGTATAGTCAAAGATAATCGAGGGTGGTTGACCTAGAGAAAAGGTGGAAAAAAATCCCAAGATAGACTCATTGCTCGTAGTTCACTGTAGAAATACCCAAGGATGAAGGAAAGCATGGAAATCACATGTCTTGAAACTTCAAGGAATTTTTGGCAAGATAATATGGAGGGTTTAACTTGGGAATTTCTACATGCGCAGGCATAAAAATATGAAAAATCATGAACCTTATAGGAAAATCAAGGCCAATATAAAGCTTAGTGAGGGCTCTATAGACAAAGGACCCGCTTGGGTGGGTCAGCTGAAGCCTGCAACATTTGATTAATTGATTCTCGCAAGGATGGTAAACAAAGTGCCTCCTTATTGGCATTTACAATGGCTCTTTTTGCTCGGGAACATAGTACTCGCCGACACAATATGATAATTTCTCGACAAGGGTGAGTTAATGGGACAACATACTTGGGTAAATGGGATCTCAAAATATGGATTTCTTTCTGATCATCTGAAGAATTCCTCATAGCACTGTTATGGATATATAGCAAAGTTGACTTCAACTATTGGATCCGCTATCTTGTAATGAATATCAACTAGGGGAATGTGTTCAATTTCAACAATGTTGGGTTGTAATTGATTGACAACAATAGAAGTGTTTGAAGTCATGCTGTAGCGTAGGTTTAGGTGCTTTTGAACCTTCAAGTTTGCTTGCACTTTGTTTTTTTGAATTTCTGACCGTCTCCGCAAGTTTAGACTGCTTGCAGGCAGGCTACTTACTTTAAAGCAGGCTTAATTTAGGCTTATCAAAGAAGTTTTGAGGTTTAAAACCAGTGTTTAAAACATAAAAAAGGGTTTTTTTTGAGTTTCTGATGGAAATTTGGGTTGAAAAACTCTCTGAAAAGGGTTATAGAGGGTTCTGTGAGTACTTGTAGATGTTTTCGGGCCTTTTTCAAAGCTTGAAATGGACTATTAAACTATGAAAAACTCATAAATTTCCTTTTGAAATAGCAGCAACAGAGAAATGGGGTCTCCGAAAAATTTTCGAGAGTCTGGGCCTATTTTTGGGACTTTTTTGGTAGTTTACTTAATCAATTTCTTAATTTAAATGTGTTTTCTCTTTTTTAAAAATGTTTTTTTCAACTTGATCGTAGGTTCAAATTATAGAAAAGCACCGTTGTAATGAATGTACTCGCTCGGAAGAATTTCCGAGGTTCTTTGTTGAGTTGAAGGCTTTAGAAGTTTTTTTGAGCAATGCGCTACCTCGAGCAGCCTTAATAGGTTTGAGCGAAATATAAAAAGGCAGCTATATGTAGGATTCAAAAGCAAATGGAAGAAAAAGGCTTTTAACAAGATTTGTTTACAAAGTCGGGGAAACTTTGCATAGGGTTAAGCACAAGAATGATGGATAAATGTATGTATTTCAAAGGTTTACTCAAAACATATTGGCAATTTAACTCGCATTGAATGAGGTCGTACTCAAAGGAGGAGCGGTTTGGAGAATCAACTTATTAAACCGTGGTATCGCGTGGTGATTTGGTGGTAAGTGTTTTTGAGCCCAACTCAGCAATCCAATAGAAGGAGGGTGCGTGGAACGAAAGAGAGAATTTCTCGAAACCATTCATTTCACGTTAGTGTTTAGTGATTTGGGTTAACGCGCAACTTTTCCACACGATTTGGGATGTCAAAACCGTTGGATCCGAGAGTTGATTGTGAACGATTGAGATTAATTTGAGAGTTGCACCGGATTAGTGACCGAGGTTTATTACGTCCAGCAGGGTTTTTGAAATTTATTAACAGACCTTAATTTAATTCAAAAACCTCAGGTTATAAAAAATATACAGCAGGATTAATGTAACGTTTTTTCTATTTAAAACATTTATAAAAATGTTTCAATAAAACATATGTGGGTGCAAATATTATATTATATAGTTTTTAACCTCAATGGTTTTAAAAATGCTAAACGGACATGGTATTTAATTAATGATAAGTTTATACCAAAGGGTTTATAGGTGTGGGTTTTTGTTTTATGCACGTGGGATATTTAAACTATGGTCTAAACTTTATAATAGTGGGCTTTCTGTGGTTATTTAGATATAAGGGAATTAATATTTATGTGTAGGTGTAGTCTTATGGATTTAATAAAAATAGGTTAAAATTTAATATGAAAAGGGTAGTGAAAGTGTAAATAAAACACATGTTACTTCTAAGTGAAGTGTATATGATAGACAAAGCAAAGCCATTGTTGCATTTTTTAATATTTTACACTTTAACTTAGGACAAAAATGTATTTTTGGGGTTTTATGAATGCTTTTGAAGGGTTGAAGTTAATTATTTTAGTGTTAAATTTTACTAAGCAAGAATGTGTCTTTACTTAGTAAAAAGGGGTTTTAATGTATGAATGAAGGGTAAATGATGATAAATGTGGGTTTAACATAAGAACTCAATATTTTTTAATTAATCAGCTCATCGTGCCTTGGGTCCGGTCCCAAAAAAAGTCAAAGAAATGCTTTTCGAGCCTTTTTCGACTAATAGTTTTAGAATTCTCGAATACTTTGTAGGGAGGGGAAATTAGTGATTTTTTGCCCGATGATGCTTTGTTACATGATTTCCAAACCGCTATACCTACCCAGCCTTTATTTTCTAACATTTTTTTCTTCATTTTGTAGGTGCATTTAGGCTTGCAACCTTTAAAACATTTTTTTCTCTTTCAAAGCATAAAACTATCTAAGTCTACCTTATTTCATCCAAGGGCTCAAAGTTAGAACTCGTTGAGCTCCTCATTATTCTCTACTCATTCATCGCATTTGTCAAGTTTAAAAATTACTTCACAAATATTTATTCACTATCCATAAAACATGAAATTAAACATGAAAAGTTAGGATTAAATTGTCTAATCGATCATGGATTATGGGAATTTATTGACACTGCACATAATCATTATTCTTGCAGTAAAAGTGAAATAAAGGAATTTGGACTTGCTCACTTTCGTGTCTTATTTTTCTTTCTTTTTTTCTTTTTTGGGGTATATATTTTTCTAAGTCCTTTGATACTTTTTAGGACTTTTTTACCCTCTTTTGACTTTTTATTATTTTTCATTTTTTCTAAAATATGGGAAAACAACTTGCAGAAAGCAAGGTATGTACATATTTACAAGACTATCAAAAGTCAATTCAAAATTTATGAACCCTATTATTATGGACCCTAACAAATGGCTCCACATGGGGATGACATTTCCCCGTGAAACTATCAAGAACTTATTGAGCCCTAAAAGTGTCTTCTCCTTTTTCGCTCAAATTCTACTTCATCTTATCATTCCTGTTGTCGTTTCATAGACCCAAAGATCGATAAGATGATTGTAAATAATCTCTAAGTGAATACATGCAATGACTAACTTGTTGTACTTTTGTGGTTTTTTTGTCTTAATGATTTCTGAGTAGTTTTAGCCACGCAATGTAGTCATTCCATAGCCGACATACATTTCCATAGCCATTTTTGCTCTTTGAACATATTACAGTGTGTCATCTTGAAAGAAAAGTGAGTATATGGTTAGATTCTAAATCTTTCCTACATCGTTCCTTGTCATCCACGATAGGCCGAATCAAAAAAATGGAGATGCTCATGTATGGTCAAACCAAAAGTTCAAGAAGTGTATTTCTAAGGATAAGGACTCTTGATTTTCTTTCGTAATATCACGCAGTCCCAAAAAGGAGTTTTAGTTTGATTTTGACTTTTTAGAACACACCGCGCCTACTTTCATTCAATATCAGTTATGTAATTGCCTATAAATTTAGCTCTGGAGACCTAGAAGCACAAGTTAACTTTTATCTTTCCAAGGCCGTGATACTCTTTTCGAAGTATTTTTGATAATAAGAAGAAGCATAACTTTGATGTCATTGTTGGGCAATTTATTTGAACAAATTGTCGCATTAAATTATCGACCAGGGAAACTCGTGAGCTTGTGATGGTGCCGTTAATATATATGTGAGTAGGCAACTAACTCTATGTCTAACTAAATTATTTATGATTCAATATAATATGCAAGGGAAGAGGCTCCTAACTTAGGAGGTCCCGGTTGTCCTTCCCTACAAGATCATAGAGAAATCATTCATAAACCGTAAACTTGAAATAAAGATAAGGCTATTCAAAAGTCAGCAATATATTCTCTATAAATTTCTCTAACTCAATTAGTTTAAAAAGAGGAATAACATTGAAATGATTCTTGACTCAAGAAATCCACTTTCACCTCAATTACCACTTAATGAATCAGAGATTAAAACCAAGAACTTAAGATGGATAAATTATTAATGAAAGAAGCTCTTAACTTAAGAGACATGTAAAGTGTTCCATTATAATTCATTCATCTTAATATCAAAAATCTCAACAAGAAACTACTCGCACACAAACAAAAGAAACCAATTTTAATTCGACAAGAGAATGAACTTTAAATTGCTGTTCGTATCTTTAAAGAGAGAGAAAGATCAACTTAGTCTTTTGATTGTCCTCTCATGTACTAATCCAAACTAAACTAAGATTCATTCATAAGCATAAGAAATGAAATGACTTTGAAACATAAAAGCAAAAGAATGAATTTCAATTATCATAGAAATCAAATAGAGAGAGAGCCTAACTTGACTCCTTGGTTGTCCTCTCACATGTTGATAAGATTCTAATTTAAAACTCATTCATCAATCAATAAAACAAATCCTTAAACATCTAAGCAATGAAATGAAACAAAATCTAATATGAAATAAAATGTTTCTCTCATCCTTTTAGAGTGAGCTCAATTTCTAAGAACAAGACAAATTATTCCATATACTACATTAAGGAAACTTATATCTAAAACTACATAAATTCCATAAATTCATATTCTACATTAACATAATTTACATCTAAAACTACATAATGGAAATATATGAAAAATGAAGCTTTATTCTATTCCATCATCAATTGGATACAATGCTCTAAGAGTCCTCCCTTTGGAATGGAGGAGGTACTCCTATTTATACAATGAGAGGAGTAACAAACTCATAATGATCATCCACTAATATCTCTAACCATCTAGACACATAACCCTATCCTCCATGATTTCCTCCATGATCTTTTCCATGAGGTTTATCTTCTTAATCTCTGACCTCTGATCATCCAAGGCCACATAAAGGTGTCTTGGAAGCTTCCTTGAGCCCACACATGTCAACAAACTCATGCTAATTGTTAGGCATAAGTATAAGTATATTATTTTCTAAGTTTTAGCCATAAATTCACTTTAAAATGTTAAGAATTAATAAACTTTGGAAAAACATAGTTATGACCCAATAATGAAGTGAATGTAATGATATGGAGGTGGAATGGAGGTGACATGAAGGTAAAATGAAGATATCGATGAATAATGGAGGGAAAATAGGGACTATTTTGAGGCCCAAACATACCCTTAAACTGAAGGTATTGCATGTCCTCATGCAATCTATTACATTACTTTTTGGTACATGAGGCTTGGCTTAAACTCGCATGAGATCATTTACTTAACTTTTGCAAAGTTGCTATTTTGATGAACTACAACTTGGTTGGTTCTCGTGTTTCAACCATATTTTGTTTGTTGCGTTCATTGTATGATCTTTGCATAATGATAATGTGCTTTTTATGGCAGAGTATTTTTGTTGAATGCATCATGGTTGGTTCTGTAACAACCATGATTCTATTGGCATTCAATTAATCTTTAAATACTTTAGACAAGCCATTTGTATGCTCATGTAATAGTAAATATATTTTGAAGGTAAGTGGGTTTATAATGTGATACATAACTCATGGATATGAATGTGACAAAGCATGTATGTAAATGTATCCTTCCCATTAAATGGATGGCTTTGGCAATGAAAGGAAAAGGAAGTGAAGTTTTTTTCCAAAAATTATTATTCTAACATTTCAAGGAATTTAATGGTTAAAAGTTAGAAAATAGCATACCTTAACTTACCCTTCCAAAAATAAAAGAGAGTCGTGTGCATGTGACCTGCAATCGTTGTGAAAATGTAGGATGAAATATGGATCCGTATTGTCGTACCGACCGCGGATCCACTGCCACTAGATGAAAAACCGAGGAGTCCTGGCCGATGACTAAAAGTTGTATCCGTCACGGATGATGAATCCGATGAGTTCGCTCGAATATGGCTGAAAACTATAAGGCTTCGGAAGATATACAAAACATATAAGTTACATTTTCCTCCCAAACCCTTATTTATCGACTTGTCCTCAAGTGAAATACAACAATACCATGAATGGAACACAATGAATGGAAATTGGCTTCATCCGCCGCAAAATATGGGTCTTCAAGTTCGAACGCCGATGGCACAAATCTTGCTATGTGATTAAATGTGTCGATGTCGAATATAGCAAGAAGTTGTTGACTTAGTGGTCGTTAATGAATGCCCCTAGCCAACACAAGAGCTCCCACCATTGATTCCAATGGGAGTCGTGATGCCTAACACATATTTGTAGGTACGAATAAATTTGTCGGGTCGAGTCACCTACAAGATCCAACGAACAAGGGATATTAATGTACTCCCATTGTTCATTGGCAAGAGTACTTGCCATTAAGGCATGCAAGCCTCTAGGTGTTTTTCAATGATACTTAGACTCTAGAACTTTGACTCAAGGTGGTTTTATCACAGGAATGAAAATGCATGAAAAGGGAAATGGAAATGGAAAATGGCTTTTATCAAGGAGTTAGGAAGCATGGTGAATGAAGAAGAACTCTTGCTATGAAAAATGGACATGGAAATGGTATGCTTTATAAACATGTACAATTGATGTATCTGCACCTTTCGTAAAGGGAGGTGGAAGATAATGGTTGTGGAGATGGATTTGTCTTGAGAATTTTTCATGAATTTAGCCTTGGAAGACTAATTGCTCAATGTAGTCTCCGTAATGACTTTGTCGTCCGTAACCGTAAAAAACTTCAAGGTAAAGAACATAAGTGCTCAAGAAGAAATGGCCACTTCCTTCATGATTCTTACGCAAAAATTCATACCAAATAAAACATGTTAAGGACAATCAAAGGTGTTGAAATTGACTTAATCATGATATTAAAATCAACCATTCTTAAAATAACCATGAAAAATAATACTCCCCCGTCGTATAACTCATGAAATGTGCTTCGCAATTTCCGTTCGTAAAGCATACAAGAACCATGTGATGAGTTTATGCCATGTTGATGCTATCGAAAGAGAATTGGAATCCTCCAATTGATTTTAAAAAAATTGTTTCCAAGTGTTCCATGATTTATTTTCAAACTCATGTGAATTTTGTGAAAAGTGTGTTTTTTTTTTTTTTTTAATTTTTTTTTTTTTTTTAATTTTTGCACTTGTGCCAAGTCTCGTAATTTCATCCTAGCTTTTATAATTCCCATGATTCTCTCAATTTGCATACCACCAAAATTTTTTTATAGAATACCAATATCCTTCACTTTATAAAATACCAATTTTGCCCTCAAATCCTTCCAAAACAACCACAAAACACATAACAATTTTATTTTATTTTTTAACAAAACAACATAAAAAAAAAAGACAAAATACATAGCAATCATAACAATTATATACAACAATATAACAAATAATATGAAATTATAACTATTAATTAATGGAATTATAATAACATATTAATATATTAATATAATTAATACAATTAATATATTAATATATTAATACAATTTTTATAACAAACATTAATTAATAATTAAATAACATAACAAACAAACATATATAACAAATCATAATTATAATTATATACAACAAATTTTAATTTAATAAATAAAATAAAAATTTACAACTATATTAATTACAACATGACAAATATACAATATATAACAAATAACAAACATAACAAATTATAATTATATTAACATATTAATATATTAATATAATTATAATAAAAAACATTAACATAGATTATAACCGAAAAATAAATAACTAAATCAAAACAAAATAAACACAATTTATAACAAAAACAAATTAAATCTAAAAATATAAAACAAACCAAAGAAATGCAAAAAAAAAAACGATCTCAAGCACATGCTAGCAAGTAGGATTGAAAGAACCTCAATTGTCTCCCAAACCGCCTACAAATTTCAGGAAATTTCTCACTATTACCTAATTACCCCTGTTTTGGAGAAAACCCATGTCTCATTTTTAATTCAACTTAGTTTGCTCAGAAAATCCATTTTAAAATCGTTATGTGTTGAAACCGGGTGCGATTTCGTGAAGCTTTTGGCAACAGAAATCAATCGTGCGTGGAGTGAAATACGTAGTCAAACCCCTCCACCTCTACCTAATTACATGCCATGGTTATGAATGTCGGCACGAACTCGTTTCCGTGATATTGTTATGTGTATGCTTCAAGGTAATCGTATGTCTGACTTGTCTTTTTATTTGTGCATCATTTAGGATCAACCAAATTGATGGAATCATTTCGCACACGTGAATAGCATACAAACAAAAACACAATTACTGCATTATTTATTATGGCATTGCGTATTAGTTTTCCGAAATAAGAGTATTTTTATTTGAACAAAATCAACAGACATTTTTCTCGATCTTTCCCCGATCGCACGAAGCGCATGAAGAGAGCATACTCACCGTTTGATTTGTTTTTATTTATGCACGGGGGTGTTTTTGAAATGACGAAATTTAAAACTACTAAATAATAAAACATCGGAAATTGTAACTTAAACTCTCAGGAAGATCCCGTTAAGCCAAGGTTCACAAATTATTTTGTCTAAAGAAAAATGCTAGTACTAAATTAAATTTCTAATGCCTAATCCTTTAGCACCATCCCCCGCAATTCGGCTACTAAAATGTTGGGCAATTTATTCAACAAATTAAGTCGCATTAAATTATCGACCAGGGAAACTCGCGTAGCCAGGATGGTGCGCAATATATATGCAATATAGGCAACTAACTCTATGTCTAACTAAATTATTTATGATTCAATATAATATGCAAGGGAAGTAGCTCCCAACTTAGGAGGTCCTCGTCATTCTCACAATACTTCTACAGAGAAATCATTCATAAAACCGCAAACTGAAATAAAGATAAGGCTATTCAAAAATGGTGTTAACATATTTTATAACTCTCTAACTCAATTAGTTTAAAAAGAGGAATAACATTGAAATGATTCTTGACTCAAGAAATCCACTTTCACCTCAATTACCACTTAATGAATCCGTAGATTAAAACCAAGAACTTAAGATGGATAAATTATTAATGAAAGAAGCTCGTAACTTAAGAGACATGTAAAGTGTTCCATTATAATTCATTCATCTTAATATCAAAAATCTCAACAAGAAACCACTTTGCACACAAACAAAAGAAACCAATTTTAATTTCCGACAATATAATGAACTTGTAATCATGTTCGTATTCAAAGAGAGAGAAAGACTAATTTGGGCCTTTGATTGTCCTCTCATGTACTAATCCAAACTAAATTAAGATTCATTCGTATAAGAAATGAAATGACTTGAAACACAGCAAAAGAATGAATTTCAATTATCATAGAAATCAAACAGAGAGAGAGCTCAACGACCCCTGATGTCCTCTCACATGCTGATAAGATTCTAATTAAAAACTCATTCATCAATCACAAACAAATCCTTAAACATCTAATCAATGAAATGAAATGAATTTAATATGAAATAAAAATGTTTCTCTCATCCTTTTAGAGTGAGCTCAATTCTCTTAAGAACAAGATAAATTATTCCATACTACATTAAGGAAACTTACATCTAAAACTACAATTTCATAACCATATTCTACATTAACATAATTTACATCTAAAACTACATAATGCAGAAAACATATGAAAAATGAAGCTTTATTCTATTCCATCATCAATTGGATACACGTTCTTAAGAGTCCTCCCCTTTGGAATGGAGGAGGTACTCCTATTTATACAATGAGAGGAGTAACAAACTCATAATGATCATCCACTAATATCTCTAACTATCTAGACACATAACCCTATCCTCCATGATTTCTCCATGATCTTTTCACAGGTTTATCTTCTTAACTTCGAATTTGATCATCCAAGGCCACATAAAGGTGTCTTGGAAGCTTCCTTGAGCCTACACACATGTCAACAAACTCATGCTAATTTGTTAGGCATAAGTATAAGCATATTATTTTCTAAGTTTTAGCCATAAATTCACTTTAAAATGTTAAGAATTAATAAACTTTGGAAAACATAGTTATGACCCAATAATGAAGTGAATGTAATGATATGGAGGTGGAATGGAGGTGACATGAAGGTAAAAAATGTGAAGATATTGATGAATAATGGAGGGAAAATAGGGACTATTTTGAGGCCTAACAAAATTATGGTCAAGACAAACTTGAGGAGTTGAAATATTTTCATGCCAAATTGATAGCAGAGGGCCTCCGCTATCTAAGGAGTGCTTCTACATGCTTTCTTGATAAGTAGCTTTTGATTATGTGTTGTTATATTTATCACTTAGACAGTTTTTCTGATTTTATATCTTTTTAGTATCATGTCTTGCACTATTTTTTTAACCATCGATCCCTCATGATGTTATAATTAGTCTTTTTTTAAAGCGTTTCAACATATCTCTATTCAAAGAATGGACTTAATTGTGACATCTTGATTTACCATGTGTAGCTCTCCATTTAGATTAAAAGATCTTCGTATCCCACAACCATTCTTTTTCTTAAAAACATTTTCCAACATATCACTATTATGCGATGAGATTTGGGTTGTATTATGTTGAGTTAATTAGCATTTTCTTCTGTTCACAATTAGATAAGATCCTCATATTGTTATAAAAAGTATTTTCTCAAAACTGCTCCAATAAATCTGCTAAATCGCTTAAAAGGGTCTAATTGTAATACCGTGGGTCACTTTATTGTTTAGAAGATCCTTATTTCATTATATTGTTGGCAATATGATGCAATGTGTTGTCCTTGACAGAACCCACTCGATGAAGATGATGGTAACCTACTTGATGAAGATGATGGCAACCTACTTGATGGAAGTTATTCCCGACTTAATGAACTTGCAATGATGTAACCGATGTGATATGATGTGGTCTACATGTAGCAACTCATGTATGTGTATTGACAGCAACTTTCGATAAAGAGCTAAAAACAATGATGAAAAGTGTATGTCACAAGGCATACTGCGGTTTGTTTAAGAAGTCAGCAGTATGTACGCGGAAAAAGCACATACCAGGTTGTGTATGGTCAACTGCGCACTAAAATGAAAAAAACCAAGGGTTACCACTTGCAGTGTGTGACCCATAGTCAGGCTGAGCGCTGGGTTGTCTCACTTGATCCCTGCTGTGAATACCATCGGGAGGTGATGTGGTTTTCGCTCATGGTATCGAAAAGGGTAAACCTATATAAGGAGAAAGGAAATCATTGTGCAAAGAGGGTGCGTGTGTCCTGAGGCTTTAATGAACACGTCACTCCGAAGCATATCCGTATGGTTGAATCGTCTCCTACTGATAACCTGAATTCCGTGATGCACTGCATGAACATGGATGAAGGCTCAAAGATCCTCTCAGATCTAGAAATGGTGAATGTCAAGGACGCATCCGAAAAAGAAGTGAAGACGACTCAAGCGCAACCCTATCGAAGAGATTGGAAGAAATCCGAAGTCCGGGTTATATCCTCGACATTCCTCGGTTACGTGGGTCCTCACCGGTTTCCACGTCAAGCAATGAGCAAGGCATGATTGTTGACAAGTGAAGGGTCAGTGTTGAAGTTGTTTGATCCAATTTGAAAAATTGACGAAACTTGGTCTCATGGTGGTGCCGAGGGTCGGTAGCCTTCGCCGTGGGGTTGTAGCTCCCTTCCAAGAGAGGTCAACATCAAGAGTAGGGGTTGTAGCTCCCTTTCCAGTGATACAAAGGGTCGGTAACCAGAGGCGTGCTTGTAGCCTGCAGTCGGGTGCCACCGCGTAGTCGAAGCTTTGAGTCTCCAGCACCCAAGCACATGACGGTAAGAATTTTTCTTAACAACAAATTTTGAAAGGCTCAAACGACGGCAGCGGTGGTTTTCTTCCGAATTGGGTTTCCACTAAAAACCCGGTGTTCATGTGTGTCGTATAGGCGGTGATGATTATTTCTCCGTTCCTGTCCGCACCTCGTTTACTATTTCTCGTAAATATCCGATGAATGAATAATGTAATGATCTCGAAAGTTAAGATTCAAACACATAATTAAATCTCCGATCATACGCGAGTGCTCCAGAAAGCGATATCCGCGCATATATGCTAGTTGCCTTCAAGTAAAGGCAGCGTATGCTTTTCTTTAGAAAGGAAAAGCAGTTTGATCGTCCGCACTAAATACCGATTCACTCGCATATTTTCGAACACCGTACTGTGAGCTAGAAAGGTCCTTCCAAAAGCTTAGCCGCCAGAAGGAAGATCAAGCAAGATGAGCTATCAAGAAGGAACAGACGATCTATCAAACCTCCACTCTTTAATGGAAGCAATTTAATCCTTTCCGGAAAATGAGGATGAGATATTTTCTAGCCTACAGAGCAGACGAATGGCTCATCGTTGAACAAGGATATCAATATCCGACCGTTACACCACCGCATCCAATTTGGAAAGGAAGAATGCAATCAAATGCAAAAGCGGTCAATGCCACACGAGAAGTCTACCGAATCAAAAATTTGTCTAAAGTCATGCAAATGAATACAACAAGAAAGTATTACAGGGACAAAATCATTTCCGAGTTATGAAGGTGATGCAAAGGTAAAAAGTGACAAAACTCCAAAACCTCTTAATTGAACATGAAAATTTAAAGATGCATAGTGTGATGGAGAGTATTGCCGCTTCCTTTTACGTCTTGATGATGTTGTAAAACTGGGAGGAAAATCTGGGAGAAACAATAACCGAAACTACATTTGCTGAGAAAATCTTTTGGAGATCGCTAATGGCAAAAGGTAACGGAGTCAAAAGTCTCGCTCTTTAAAGAAGAAAAACACAGATCTTCAAAAATCTTACCGTGGTGCAACTTCATGCGCGAAAACCGACCGCATATGAATGAGAAGAGGAGGACCATCTCGAAGTCAAAGAAGTGTTTTTAGAGCTTCTAAACAAAAAGGGAAAGAAGTACAAGAAGCAGAAGGACTAGTGATATATTTCGGAAGAAGATGAGGCAATTTTGTAAAGAAACTTCAACTTGGTACAGTACTCGCTAGAGTGTAAGCTTCCTTTCAAAATGTTTTAATCAGTGGACAGTTGGTCATTACGTCGGCGAAGTGTCCCTGCACAAAGACACACCGCAAAAGGAAAGGAAGTAGCTATAAATAAGAACCGCCTAGCACTAGAAGAAGTTACTATACTCAAGGATGACGAGTGATGGGCGTATCCGATAGTGAGGAAGAATGTGAACAAGATCTTTACACTTTCATGGCATTTTGAATCTAAAGAAGAAAAAGGATACTTTTGTGGATGCTCTAGAGGACAATGATTTTCTTGAAGAAAGCAACCAACTCCAAAATACGCTTAGAAGAATGTAAAATTCTCTTAGAAGAAAGGAAAATTACCATCGAGACTCTGAAAGAGTTGAAAGTAATGCATGAAGAAACACAATGAGAAATTGGAATGTGAAGTGTAAGTGTAAGAGAATCTGAGAAAGTAAACGACTCGCAATTTTAGATTTTCGAAAGGATCCGAAACCTTAGATCATATTATCAAGGTAACACCGTTCTCCTCTTATAAATAAAGGCACCTGGACATAATTGGAGAATCTTCTCAAGCTTCAAAGACCAAATTTATCTAAAAGCGGCTACGAACCGTTCAGCAAAAGTCCGCCACACTCAAAGAAGGGAATAAAGAATCTTTGCTGTGTAAAGCATGATCATCTTAATACAAGGAACACTAACACGAATATCTTTCAAAGAAGCCCTTTCAACTCGAAGGTGTAAATTCACAGTAGAGATTTCATGATCGCAGGACATTTCTTCTTCAATGGACAATGTTTCTCATGTCACACCCTGGGCCATAAACCGCTCAATGTGTCGCATATAAAACCATCACAAGACAAGAGAAGCAAAGAAAGAAAAGGGTTGATATTGAAACAAAGAAGAACACCTATAAACAAAATTTTTCTCCTGTGTAAACTGAAGTTGAATGTGCTTATTGCACACTCATGGGCACGAAGAACCGAATGCAGTGGATGAGTTCAAATCAAGAGCATCTTCCTTCAAAATCCAAAATATTGAAAAAAGAAGGAATCACAAAGCTGAAAAATTGTGGCATAGCGTTATTTGAAGAAGGTGAAGAAAATCAATGGTACATTGATAGTGTGATGCTCTAGTGACACACGACAGATGTATGACAAACACAAAACTTCGTGCATATGGTTCTCTAGAAAAGGAAAAGAAAGTTACTTAAAATGATACCTCCGTCGTAATTAAAGGAAAAGGGTCTCGTGTTTCTAAGAAAAGGTGAAGGCTACGGATGTCATGTATGGATGGATTAAGGTATAATCTCGTTATGTGAAGTCAAATGTGTGATCAAGGAACTTGAAGTTGTCTTTAGTTCAAAAGAATGTGTGGTTCGTGATCTTAACATGCAAACCAATTATAAAAGGAAAAAGAACTCCAAGCTAACCTGTATGTGCCTAAGAATTGCAAAGAACACCATGTTACTTGAGTAAATCTTCGTAAAACTAGCTGCCATGGCATAGAAGGTTGGGGCATCTAAGCTTCTCTCAAATCAACAAATCAGAGCAAAACTTAATGCTGTTCGTGGTCTTCCCAATATTTCTCTACCCGAGTATCATATGCACTTTCGCTACTGTGCAGCAAACTCATAAGTGCAATTCAATGCCGATGAAGGATCGCCAGTAAGCCTCTTGAACTCATTCACATCGACATATGTGGACCCCATGAGGAAAAAGTCACCACGTGGTGAAGAACATTACATCTCTATTCATTGATGACATTTCTCTAGAATGCGTTGGATTGGGTTGATCAAACACAAAGATGAAGACAACATTTGAAAATTTTCAGCATCGAAAGTCGCCGAGGTTGAAAATGAATTAGATCTAAAAATCAAAATGTCTGAGATCCGACTCAGGAGGAGAGTATACATCAAATAGAATTTCTTTTGAATTTTGTGAACAACATGTGCGCAAAAGACAGTCAGTAGCAGGTGCACCACAACAAAATGGCGCAGCGAGAAAGAATGAATAGAACAACTCGACAAATGGCTAGAGCTTATGCTTGATGATTCCGGAACACTCCACATTTTTTTGGGGAGACGTATCTCACACAGATGTTACACTATTCTTAACAAGGCACATGTTCGGTAAATAGTGACAAAACTCCATATGAACTCGGCATGGTAATTCTCCCTCCGTGAAACATTTTAGAGTTTTTTGGAAGTAAATGCTTTATCAAAAATAATGATGAAAAGCTTGGCAAGTTTGAACCTAGATCGTATGAAGGAATACTTCTTGGTTACTCATCTACAAGGTATACAAATGTTACAATAAAAGGCTTCGAAAGATTGTTGAATGTATTGATGTTGTGATTGATGAGTCTCATGAAAATTTCTAAAAGAAGAAATACAAACAACAAAAAGAAGATGATGGTAGACTTTGGTCCTTCTACATCAAATAGAAATGATATAGACAAGTGATCCAATGAAGAACCCTAAGATGATTTATCTGAGAAAGGCTCCATCCGTGAGTATGTTCAAAAGAATCATCGAATCTCAAATTTTGGGAGACAGTGAATCAGTGTGTACAAACAAGGAGGACTCTTGTAGGATCTCCCAGCTATCCGGCATTTCTATCCACGATTGAACCATCACAATGTCAATAAAGCTAGCAAAGATGAATGTTGGATTCAAAGCACATGAATGAAGAACTTGATCAAATTGAAAAGAACCACACTTGGGAATTGTACCAAGACCACATGATAAAAATGTCATTGGAACCAAATGGATATTCAAGAACAAGCTAAATGACAATGGGGACGTTATAAGAAACAAAGCTAGATTGGTTTGCAAAGGGTATACTCAACAAGAAGGTATAGACTTCAGTGCAAACTTTTTCTCCCGTAGCTAGACTTGAAGCCATAAGAATGTTTTTGCTTTTTCAAGTTTTCAACAAATCAAAGTTTATCAAATGGATGTCAAATCTTCTTTCCTCAATGGTGATCTAGAAGAAGAAGTTTATATAGAACGAAATCGTAAGGATTCATTTTGGGAAATGATGAAAATCTTGTTTGTAGACTTAGAAAAGCTCTATATGGTCTCAAACAAGCTCCAAGGGCATGGTATTATCGTCTTGACAAATATCTTCATCAACAAGGATTTTC
Source organism: Pinus albicaulis (assembly GCA_034641835.2). Lineage (NCBI taxonomy): Eukaryota > Viridiplantae > Streptophyta > Pinopsida > Pinales > Pinaceae > Pinus > Pinus albicaulis. Next base: position 616,988,338 of record CM076569.1, read on the forward strand.
AAAGGGGTCTCATCGACAGTAACTTATACACAAAAAATTGAAAATGAGCAAACTATTGATTGTGGTTGTATATGTTGATGATATCTATTTTGGAAGTAATGAAGAATCTATGAGTCGAAATTTGCTTCCGTCATATGCCAAAGAATTTGAAATATCTTTACTTCTAGAACTAACATTCTTTCTGGCTTACAAGTGCATCAAACTACGAAGGTATATTCTTATCTCAAGCAAAATACCTTACAAATTTCCGAAGCATGGGATGGAAGAATGCAAACCCGTAAGTACACCAATGGTAAACCTGGACAATCTGAGTTCTCATGATGATTCTCCCACGTGAATCAAACCGCATTACGAAATCCATGATAGGAAGTCTTCTATATCTCACCGGGACTAGACCGGATATTATGCATGCAGCTGGGATTGTTGGACTATCTCCAAGCCAATCCAAAAGAGTCTCATCTTCAAAGTCGCCAAAAGAATATTCAAATATCTACAAGGAACTCAATACTTTGGACTATGGTATCCAAAGAATGTTGATCTTACTCTTCATGCTTACACCGATGCAAACATCAGTGGAAAATGTTGATGATCTGAAAAGCACAAGTGGTGCATTCTATATGGGGCCCCGGTTGGTATCTTGGTTCAGCAAGAATCAAAGCTCTATTGCCTTATCTACATGCATGTATGCATTATGTGGCTACTACATCATGTTGCACTCAACTTCTCGCGATGATGCAACCCTTACATACATTCAAAATCAAATGTTCACCTCTATCTCCATTATGTGTGATAATACAAGTGCCATCGTATTTCAAATAATCTTGTTATGCATTCCAAGACCAAGCACATTCCCATCAAGTATCACTTCTTACGTGAACACGTGCTTGAACAAAAGGTGAAGTTGGAGTATGTTCCTTCCAAAGAACAAGTCGTCGATATATTTACCAAACCTCCGCCCAAGGGAAGCTATTCCATATTCAGATCGAGTCGGGAATGGTCTCTCGCCTCCTAGAAGATCTGATCGCTTTCAAATTCATAAGATTAAATTGATACGTGGTTTCTTGAAAGATGACACGTATATACGCGAGTTCATACAAAGAAAACAAAGCAGATGGGTGCTGCACGACAAAGTTTTCTCTCGGGTCGCGATTCTTCAAAGACAAGCTATGATGCCGTTTTGTCTCTCTCGAGGTCGCATGGCTTCTCCGGTGATGTTTCAGCCTTTCTTATATTTCTGCTTCATCCTCTCGATATTGGGTGAATATGCCTTGATGATTGGTCGTTGAAAGTGTTCAGCAGTTTCCAAGCTAAGAAGGAGTTTTGGTCATATGGAATGGATGCCGTCGTGGGGAGCATTAGCTCGCCGAGAATAATGCATTGTTGGCATTATGATGGTTCCCGAAATATGATCTCTCTTGAGGTATTTTTGGTTTTTTGGTTAGGAAAAGTCATACCTATAAATTGATGAAAAGGTCATATTCAGTCATGTAAGGACTTGCATAAATGTGTAAACCCACTGGTTGGGTATTTGCAGCCGCATATGCAAATCCACTTGGTTGGATATTTGATGTAAATATGAGTCTTGGCAATAGGTAGGTCATAGAGTCATGTACTTCATTGGAAAAAATATGTTTGAAGATCCAAAGATGAACTCGAGCATGGCAACTTTCAGCACATCAGATCTATAGATTCTCACATGAGGAGAAAAACCTTGTGATGGTTTTTTGATCCTCCCTTTGCCCTTGATGTCAAAGGGGGAGAGTGACATGGTGTTTGAATAAGGGGAAAGAATGTCATGGTATTTGAATAATGGTTATGCTTCATGTATCTATCTCGTTGTGGTGATCAAACACCATCGTGGTTGCCATCAAGTCCAAAGGGGGAGATTGTTGGCAATATGATGCAATGTGTTGTCCTCGATGGAAACCCACTTGATGAAGATGATGGAAACCTACTTGATGAAGTTATTCCACTTGATGAACTTGGTAATGATGTAAATCTGATGTGATATGATGTGTCCAGCAGTAGCAACTCGTATGTAATGATGAAAGGAATTTCGTAGATAAAGCAAACAATGATGAAAAGTGTATGTCACAAGGCATACGTGGGTTTGCTTTAAGGGAAGTCACAGTATGTACGCGAAAAGGACGTACTAAGTCGTGTAGTGGTCAATCGCGCTCTAAATGAATAAACCAAGGGTTACTACCATGGTATTGACCCATTTTATCGAGCGTCTGGGTTGTCTACTTGATCCCGCCTCAGAATACCTTCGAAGTGATGTGGTTTTGGCTCATGGTATTGAAAAAGGGTAAACCTATATAAGGAGAAGGAAATCATTATGCAAAGAGGGTGCGTGTGTCTAGGCTTTAATGAATACTTCACTCGAAGTATATCCGTATGGTTGAATCCTATGCCTAATTGATAGATCCGAATCTATGATGCACCCATGAACATGATGAAGGCTCAAGATCTCTAGATCTAAAGATATGGTGAATGTCAAGGATGATCTCAAAAGAAGTGAAGAAGACCCGGCGCAACTCGTTGAAGAGATTGAAGAAATCTGTCCGGGTTATATCCGATATTTTGGTTACAAAAGGGTCTCAATCGTTCTATTTGAAGCAATGAGCAAGGTATGATTGTTGATAAGTGAAGGGTTGTGTTGAAGTCGTTGATCCAATTTGAAAATTTATGAAACGTGGTCTCAAAGTGGTGCTAAGGGTCGAAGCCTTCTGCGTGGGTTGTAGCCCCCTTCCAGAGAGGGCCGGTAAACGAGAGCAGTGGGGTCGTAGCTCCTTCCGTGATAGGCCGGGTAAACGAGAGAAGGTTGTAGCCTTCTCAGTGGGTGCCTATGTACTGGTTTGAGTCCGCACTCGCATACGATTGTAAGAAGTTTTCTTAATAATAAATTTTGAAGGTCGAAATGATGGCGCGGTGGGTTTTCTCCCGAATTGGGTTTCCACCTAAAAATCCCTCGGTGTTCATGTGTGTTGCATATGTGTGATGATTATTATGTTCGTCTGCGTTCGTTTACTATTTCCTCGAAACATCTCGATGAATGAATAATGCAATGATCCGAGCTGAGATTCAAACACATAATTAGATCTCTCGATCATACATGAGTTCTATAAAGGATATCCACGTATATATGCTAGTTGCCTTCGAAAAGTATCGTATGGTTTTTTAGAAAGGAAAGTAAAAGTTTGATTTTCTCGCACCAAATACCGATTCACCCCCCTCTCGCAGATTTTTCCCAAATACATATCTAGTCTCATTCAATAAACTCTTCCAACATATCTAGTTGATGAACAAGATCTATCGTAATGTCATAAGTAGTTCAAATATTCATAGGAGATCCTTAGCATATTGTAGAATTTTTCTTCTCAAGCTATTCCAAAATATCTCTATTATATGAATAAGATTGCACTCTATCAATATTCTAAGTTATAAACGCTAGAAGATCCTCATCACTGATGGAGTTCAATCTCTTCCACAAACTATTCCAACAAACCTCTAACTAAAAGGATTAGGTTGAAATATAATGTCTTGAGTTACATTTATGCTTATTTGCAAGCCATGACATCCATGGATTAGAATGCTCGTTTTTTCATCATTTTCCTGATTAGGATGTAATTTACAATTATACTATGTTCGAGTCTAGGGTTCTCTTTTCATTCCTTTTTTGTCATAGATTTGATATCACCTTTTGAACATAGAATAACATACTAAAACCCTAAACATAACAAAACTCAAAAACATCAACAAAATACCGAAAACAATGAAATAAGAATAAGGATATTTAGGCACATATAGTGCAACTATACCTCACCAGCCTTTACAAGCCCCGGTCGATAATTTATGCTATCAATTCCAGACACTAAATTGACTAAACAAACTCGAGGCTAGTAGCCTTTGGAATTTTGACTATGATGACCCTCGTAAATGTCTTCTCATATTCCGCAATTTATTCATACTTATGATATTTACCTCTCAAAGCTTAGGGCTCTTCTTCCGGTGCTTCAAATTTTCTAGGAACATCCAATCCAATCTAAACATGTGCAATGTATATGTACAATGATCAAAGTGAATAAAAACTAACTATTTGTTAACTTAGGAGAGTAATAGTGCTTTCAGATTCTCGTCATTAATCGGTCCCTTGCACATCCGTTCCATCCAATTCTTTCAAAAAGGAAGCATTATTACCTCTATATCCATAAATTACATAACTTCATTTCCATAGAAAATCACATTTTCCATGTTTTCCTCTTTGTCTTCTCTTCTCGCAATCCCATTTTAACATTTTATCTCCTATGTAGAAATCATCCTCTTTAGTCTTTTTATCATCAGCTTTCTTTCATTTTATCCCGAATGACTTGAGATTTGATATAAACTTCTTCCCTTGTTTTTTGCAATTGAATAGTTTGATTTATCCTTCTTTGAATGTCATTTGTTTCGATCGTAATTCTTGGATAATTTTCATCACCGGTACTTCTAAGGAGGATGGAAAAGACAACATCCATCCAATATACAAGTTGATAAGGAGATGCAAATGGATTTCTTAGTAGTAAGTCTATCCGCCCATAAGGCATTGACTAAATTCTTATTCCAAGCCTTTTTTATTATCTTTAAGTAACTTTTTCGATGATGTTTACAAGGCTCAGTGTTTCGTGATTCACCTAGGCCATTACCCCCGAGGGTACTATGCAATAGAGTGGCCTAGTGTAATATGGTATTTGTGGCAAAATTCAGCTCATTTTATTGGATTTGACTCGTCAGCATTATCAATAATTATCTTTTGGGGACATCTAGATCTTTGAAAGAATGTTGTTTTCTAGGAAGGAATTAATGACAATATTTGTGGCTTGTCCGGAGGGTATGGCTTCAATCCACTTCGTAAAATAACCGATGGTCATCAAAATCCACTTACGTTGGCCTCGAAGAGGGAGGGTGAATTTCACCAATGAAGTCTAAACCCCATTGTTAAAAATGGAATTTCTACTGAAATAGGCTTTTAAAGGCAAAGGTAACAGCTTTTTTTCTTACCCTCAAAATTTTGGCACTTATGACATGAAGTAAACATATTTTTTTTGACATCAAAAAGCAAGGTAGGTTAGTAAAAAACCAAATTTCTCTTAGGATCTTGTCTTTAGTAGCTTTCTAGTATAAATGTCCTCCACAAATACCTGCATGAAAATTTTTCAAGTATTTTGCAGCTTATTCCTTTAGTAAGCAATTTAATAAAATCCCATTATGATCTCTCCAAAAAATTACATTATCTAAGATACAAAATCTTATTGCCTTAAGTTTTAAAAAATCTAGTTTTGGTTCCTCGACAATCTAGGAGGAGCTTGTAAGTTTTGTAATACAAATATAATATCTATATACCAAGGTGAATCCGAGAAGGCTCCACCGATCTTTTGAGTCGCCATATCTTCTAATCATCTACTTGAGAAATAAAATTTATATCTAGGGCATTACAATTGATTGAGCCATAAGTCTGGCTAATACTTGACATTTAATGAGCTTGGTGGGTTTTATCTCTATGTCACATTCTAAGATAGTGGCAATCCACTTACCTCTTCTTCCATTAGGACCATCCCGAGTAAGTAAATGTCTTTAACTGCTTAATTTGGGACATAGGCAATAATGTGTGAATATAGAATATAAACTCCGAAGTCATTAATAGCCTTTACCAAAGCTAGGGCTTATTTTTCCATAATGTTGTACTTCAAAGGAGCATCTCTAAGGGCCTTACTAAAGAAACCTATAGGTTGTCTCAAATTGTTGGTCATTTTTCTGCACAGTAAAACCACATCAATGGTAAGTGTTCTAAAGCAAATGAAAAAATTATGAAATCTTTCTAAAAGTCGAGACTTATTAGGGACCTGGAGTTTTGATTAAGTCTTTTTTGATGGAGTCAAATTAATTTTTAGCCTCAATAAACTCATTTAATAACCGAATATTTTTTTGAGCATGTTATTTAATTCTCTAATTATCTCAGCCTAAGTTAGATATGAATCTTTCTTAAAAAAAATTATCTTACCTAAAAAGGCTTAGTAATTCTTTGATGTTTCTCGTGGACTCGATGTTCATAATCGTTTTCTTCTATCCCAGTAGTGATATATCCTAATTCCTTCTTTTGAAATTATGTGTCCAAGTAACTTTACCTTCTTCTAATCCAAATAGACTTTTTCTTAGGGTTTAAAGAGATGCCAAATTTACTACATTTAACAAAAAACTTGTTTTAGATGATCCAAGTGTTCATTATTAGTTTTAGAAAACACATTAATGTCATCTAAGTAAATCACTAAGAACTCATGTATTTCTAGCAAAAGCTATGTCCATAGCCCTCTTGAAAGGTTGCCCCTCGCATTGATTAGGCCAAAAGTCATTTTTACATACATATAAAGTTCCCCAAGGAGTAGTAAATGTTGTTTTAGCTTGGTCTTCTTTCTTGGACTAAGATTTGCTATATCCTAAAAAACCATGTAATAGTGAAATCCTAGAAGAACCCACTACCCTTTGGAATATGTGATCCATTTTAGGTAAAGGGTAATTATCCTTTAAGGATACTTTGTTAAGATTTTTAAAGTCAACACACAATCTAAACTCTCCTATTTTCTTTTCTCATTGGAACTAGGTTGGAAACCAAAGTAGAATATCTGATTGGTGCAATGATCTATGCATCATACATTCTTTTGAATTCCTTTTCTATCAAAGCTTATAGAATAGGGTTAATTCTTCTCAAATTTTGTTTGAATGGATTTTGATCTTCTTTTATTGGAATTTTATGTTGGATTATGTTTGTATCATAAGATTTTAAATCTTCATAACTCTAAGCAAATACATCTTGATATTCCTTTAAAAGAGAAATATATTTCTCCTTTTCTTGTTGAGGTAAAATTTTGGAAAGTTTGATTATTTTTTGAGTGTTAACTCTATACTCAATGTTGCATTATTCTATGTCGTATATTACTCACTCCATTTTTTGGTTTTCTAGCTACATCAGTGGAGTCAAAAATATCTTATAAGGAGTTAAAACTTTGGGAAGAAATTATCCTTAAGGTTCAAAATTTCAGATTCAACATCAATAATTTCTTAAATCTCTACTTTCTCTAAGCTATCTATATCAGCTTTACTAAACCTAGTTGGTTGACAAAAATTTATTCTATTTATATCTAAATCATTTAAATCAATTTCACAATCCAAATCTTTATCTATAGTACAATCTATATCTATCTTACAATTTTGAAATTCTCCCTTCATTGTCTCATAAACTTGTAACTCTGTTCATCCTCGAAAAAAATTTGCCAATACTTTTAAGTTATCTGGAATTATTGGTCTATGCTTGACTTCAAGATTATATCTCATGGATTAGGTTAGAATGGTAAATTTCATGTACTGGGAAAATTTGCTAGATAGTGAGCTTGTATATTTTGTTTTCTTCGGGTATAGCAACAAATTTACATTCCAATAAATCATTAGTTAAATCTAGCACAATTCTTTCCGTATCGACTTAATCTAGGATTATAACATAATATATTCCATTGATTTTCTTTTATGATCAACTCTGAATCTTCCATGATTAGTATTCTTTTACCTTCCCGAGTTCCTAATAATTTGAGTCCTAGGATGAGGGCTCCATACTCATGCCCATATTATCTAGTACATTTAAAATTGAGTTTGAAAGAATGGCCTTCCCGAGTGATTAGTCTCCATGTTGGTTAACCAAACTCCCTGCTCCTACTCCTAATTTATTAGAAGTAACCATCAAAATATAAATGCCCTAGGGACTCATGGAAGATATTATCATTGTTTGGTGTTTTCTTTTTCTCTATTAGTTCAGCTTTTGGATTTCATTAGTTACTGTGAGTTGCATAGGATAAAAGAATCAAGGTCGCTTGGTGTAGAGTAAATTAGATAATTAATAGATCTTTCAAAGCACTACCGACTCATGTACTTCATCAATTTTTTCCCTATATAACTTTTTAGGCTGACCAAAAACTCGATATGGTAGCATAAGGCATGTCCAATTGTAGAGATCCCTCGCAACTTTGCTCCCCATGAGCGAGAAAGTAACATTCCATATTTAGGTGGGATATCACTCACTACAATGTTCATTAATATACTCTTACCAGATATCGAACTAGTGTTACACACAAACCTTTGATTAAAACTAGGCATTTAACTTTACTTGAATCAAATGAAAACAAATCTTTATAAGGCCTTGTGATTTCTAGATTCAGTAGTTTCCATGATGGCTTTGGGCATTAGATTATGGGAAGCTCCTGAATCTAGCATTGTGTTGTGTATAATTTGACCATGAATGGTATAGGGCACGATATAAAATGGAGGAACTTTACTATCTCGCATGTTTTCCATTCACATTCAGGGCCAAAAATCAACTCTAGTTGGTCATCATTTAAGTTTATGGAATCTTCTCCATCATTTAAGTTTAATGTTTAACTAGTAGTTGATTTGTATAAGTTATGTTTTACCAATTCTTTCAAAGGAATTGGTATCTTTAACTTAGCAATCTCAGCTTGAATATTAAAAGAAGGTTGAGATTTACCTGATTTGCATTAATTATTCCTTTGTAAATCGTAATTTGTGTTTATTTATCTTGCTTTCTACGGTATATGTTTTTCATCTTCAATTGGTTTGACATTCTATGTTTGAGTCTCTTGAGTTTTTACTACTCGTAACTTTATTTTTCAGGGATGGTTTGTGGAGCAGTAGATGTTCATTAAGCTTGGAATTATCAGCAGTGCTTTTGATGTAGCAATTTTTGGATCTACCGATTTAGGATCGTGAGAGGGTACTTTGGGACATAAATTTGTTGTTTTATTAGAATTGGAAGCTTTTTATAGGAGCATATTTTTGTGAATCTTTAGTAGTTTGAGCAACTTCATCGAGTAATATCAACTATTTTAGGGCTTGATGCATTTTTTAGGACTAGGAATGTTTTGGGAAGAGGTGGAGTTTTTCCCTATTTTCCCTTGGGAGAATCTCGCAAAACTTTTGTTTTTTGGAGATTCTATTGTTTTCTTATTCTCGTGTTTGGGAAGTTTTTTTGGTAGACGACTCGTTATTTTTCTTATTTCTAAGATTATATTGGCTTTGTATTTCATTTATAGCATAATCATAACCTTGCTTATAATCAAAGGATTCACTTGAATCTAATTTGATCTCTTGAAGTTCAAATAATTCTTGATCTTCCCGAGTTAGGAAAATGGTATTATTGTCATCTATTCTCATTAGATTAATCATATCCTCATCATCATCATTATTATTCAAAGAAATTTCAGCATAGCTCTCCCGGAAGGGGGGTCTTATTGTCCGGTCCTCGGTTGCTTCTTTTGATTTTCCCGAATTTATATTTTTTTCTAAAATTGGGATTTCTGATTTGTTGTTGATTATCCCACTAGGGTCTTTCTCTATATTATCTAGTCTATCCATCACCCTTTCTAAGGTTTTAGCTATCATATCTATTTTTTGTGTCCTGAATTGGCAGCTTCTCTTTAATGGTTACTCTTCTTTCATTCCCGAGTCTAGCTTTTTTTTAGCTAAGATGTTTACTTCTACACTAACAACATCGCTTGGAATTTTTATAAGGTTCTTGCATCTCTTTTCCCTTAATTGATAAGCCATATATGCATCAAATCCATCAGTGTGAAATTGAGCAAGACAAAATAATGAGTGGGTTTAATATTTGTAGGGATAGAATTGTAGAGACTATTATATCTAGTGTAGTAGTCCTCGGACTCGACTCATTTGGAGATCTTTTCATGGAATCAAACACATAAAAAATTTGGAAGGGTTCTTTTTCTTTTCCCATTTATTTGAAAACACTTTATGAAATAAAACTAAATCCGCTTATACTACCAAAAACTTGATATTTAAACCATTTTTTGACTTCTCTAGTCAAAGTTTGTGCAAAACAATCTCTATTTGAACATCCTGAGTCACAATTTCATAAATTTCAAAGAAGTTTGTCATCTTAGTAATGTGTTACCGAGTAGTATACCGTGGTAGTGCGATCAAACAAAGTGGTATTTTATTTTTATAATATTGAGGCATTTCATGAAGCTATTGTGGTAAGACCATGGGAGCATATATAATAGCCATAGCTTGGCTAGGGGGTCTCAGTAGAAGTACTTGGAGATGTGCTGGAAAATGATAGTTGATGAACTAAAAAACTCGTAGTGGAAGTGCTGGGAAATGTTACTAGAATATAAGTGGAACTACTAGATGTATTTGAAAAATAAGAAGGTAAACTAGTAGGTATAGTGGATGAAGTGGAAGGTGGAAAAAGTACTTTAGGCTGTAAAGGAAGTCTAGGGGTAAATGGGTCTGTAGATGGGTTGGTAGTGGAATTTATATATGATGTAACAACCTACAAAGATGAATCTTTAGCTGGTATTATTGTGGCATGTAACTGTGAAACTGGAGGTTTAGATGCATAAGTCAAAAATCTAGTTAATTGAATAGCTTCATCAATATCCTTTAGAATAGTAACATTAATTTCTTCAACTTTATTCTGATATTCAGCGTTCTTTAATTTTGAACTTATCGTAATATATATTTTTTTGTATTCGAAACTCGAAATAAAAGAAGGGTCTAAAACAACAATTTTCAAATCACTTTCAAATTTACTTTTAAATAAGGAATGCTCAAATTTCAAATCAAAATCAATATCTTATAGACTAACTAGTTCTCTTGGTAGTGAATTGAATCTTATGAATGACACTTTAGCTTCTAAGTTTTCTCTTTTTACCAAGTCATCTCGGGTTATCTCACTATAATAGCTAGGCTTAGGATCCTGAGTTAGACTCGGTATAGTAAGTTTTCATAGAAGCCATAATTACAATTTTTCAATACCCACAACCTATAAAGGAAATATTAAAGTAAAAGGATGAATAAAATGATTTCCTTTAAGACTAATTTTTATGACTAAGGATTGTTAGTTCCCCTAGTATGGTCGCTAGTAATTTTATCACTCTAGTAAATTCTTAAGCTGTGGGATTGTTGTATTTAGTCAAAGAACACTAGAGGCAACCACAAACCTACTTCAAACTCTAGGATCTAGCCTTCCTAGGGTTCAGAAAGGGCTCTCTCTTTAATTTTTAACTTTGTTTGTTTTGTAAAATACTAAGCTAGTTATGATTGGGCAATTGGTTTTGGTTTTGATTGGTTTGGTGGGAATAAATCACTTGGAGGGATGGATAGAGGAAAATATATTTGTCTGCTAGGCTATGGAGTCTAATTCAAGCTAACAAAACTGGGATCAAGGCCAAAAGGTCAAATGTCTTCAGGGCAAGATAGATAACCCTTGGAGATCTTGGAAAGGTGTTTTTATGAGATGGTATGATCTGGGATAAAGGGGAAACTAAGGATCCTTTGATCCGGAAAAGGGAAGTAGTAGAGAGGGTTCAAATGAGTGAGAGAGAAACTAAGAATTCTCTACACTCGAAATCGAAGGAAAAACAAAGAAATGATAACTAGTTAAAACTAGGTTGCTATTAACATCTCTCGTAGTAATACTCCTAGTTATACATTCCGATTTAGCATTAAAACATAGATGGATGTATGTAACAATGAAAGATAACAATGAAAAGTTTAGAGAGTACTTCAATCCAAATAGCTCATCACAAGAATCCTCGAAGTATGATGCCAATTTGGTTTGATCCAGTCTCCTACTTAAATTTGAAACACAAAACCTTCAATTCTAACAAAATATCTATAGTAATCTCCAACAATTTTATTCCACACCAAAATACTTCTAAAGAGTGAAGTATTTATACATAATGTTTTACAAAATATCCAAGAAGAATTCTAAGAAACTAACTTAGCAAAATAAAATATCTTACAGACAATAATAGAGACAAATTGCTTAACAAATCAGCAAGTCGTCCTATTTTATTCAATAGAAAGTAGAAACAACTTTGAGGATAAAGCAACCTGGTCGCTTAGGTGTCCTCCTTATCGGCTCTTCGTATATTTATCAAAATCTGATTTGCCTTGAATGATACTTTTTTTTTGTATCCTCTTTATTCACCGATACTTTATATGATACTCTTAACCTTCTAGTAAAAAATGTTTACTCGTATAAATAAAATCAGTTTTGAATCGTCAATCCGAAAATCGTTTTTTGTCTTCTTTTTCACCTATTTTTGTTTTTTATCCTTCATAGAAATTTCGTGAGTGCTTGCTAATCCTTGTTTTTAGGAATTTGTATATTATTTAATTTCCTAAAATTCTCATCAGCTTCAAGTATACCTAGCAAAGGTTGGCTTGATGACAAACAAGTGTTTAATCTCATGCTGTAAGTAGAATAAATCTTCACAATTCTTTTAGTAAGACATTACCTATTGGAATGCCTTGTCCTTGGGGCTTATTTCTCTACTCTTTTGTAAACTCTATGATCTTCTTATCATAGTCATTTTGAGGCATTAAATTATCATTAATGACCATGATATCACAAAGTCATTTTTATCTAAGACTTCTGAATTTAACCATGAATCTAGTTATGGAAGTATTCATACCTTCACATTTTTCTTCAAGTTGTCTCATCAAATTTGCCTTTGTTGTGCCTTTCCTAATTTCTAGGATAGTTTTTGTCCTTTCTATTATTTTTAGCTATTCCAACTCCTGTTTGTTTTTTCTTTTAAGGAAATTGATTAGCCTTATAGCTTCTTCTTTTTTATCAGCTAAATCGCTTTGAGTTTTTTGAATTTCTTCTTGAGTCGCTAGCGGTGAATTCTCTTTGCTCAAAAATTACCCTGAATTGAAGGCCAAACATCATGGATGGATTAAATTACATTGTTCCAAAGGTAGTTTTTTGATATATGATATTTTTTTCAGTTAAAGATAACTCATTTTTGCGGTTTCTTGAGTCATTCAGTTAATCCGATGGCCTTTTGTTCATGTGTCTTGGCATTTATCCGAGCCAATTTAGTAGATTTCTTAAGATTTTCTACCATTTTTGAGAATCTATTTCTCTCATTTGTCTTTAAAGACATATCTTCCATTGATTTCACTAGTTGGTTGTCTTCATCTGTAGGTCGCACTCATTGTAGAGGATTCAATAGTTGAAGTTGTGGAAGAAGTCACTCGCACTATAGTGGCTAGTGGCTCTTTGGGTGCCAAATTTTCACCTAGCGTTGAAGGCACCTGCTCGTAGTGATAACTAGGATGACTATAGGAATATACTGGTTCTTTCAACTGCCTTTTTCTTGACAAGCTTCTCCAATTGTATTTCCGTCTCTTTAATTTGGGTCATCAAATCGAAGAATTAAATTCATCAATTTCGTCTTTTTCACTCTGTTCTGGAGGACTTCTTTTTTTTCGAGGATGCTCACTTTGAGGAACTTTGAGCTATTTCCTCAAAGCTTTTATATCTTCATTTTTTCCTTTTAATAAATAATTCAACTCGCTTTGATATTAGTAGGATCATATCCCACCAGTAACACTAGTTCTTTAAAGGCTTTTATCCTTAGATCCTTGGCATACAATGAGGTTTTGTCCATCTTCATCCGATCTTGCATGTTGGAGATGGTGTTTTGGAGCTTTTGAGTACTCATATCTTTTTGTTGTAACCGTGGAATATAGCATCTCCGAGCTTTGCCTCGTGAAAATTTATCCGATCCAATTCATGGATGGCATATGTATCTACTTCTATATCAAATTTCCTATAGTCTGACATTTTTTTTGGCACTCGATACGTGGGTTGCAATACTTATATAATCAGTTTTTTTTACTTGAGTAATCAAAGGCTGATAAAAATCGTTTTTTATTACCTCGCTTTTTTTGCTTTAAGAACCCGAGAATAGATTTCAGCTTTTGATTTCCTTATTCTTCAGCTTTGATCTCGCTTATATTTCTCTTTAATATCCAAATTCTTTTCCTCACCGCATGTGAGGAAGAAGCTTCCATACTCGTTGTCTTTCCATTAAATGTGTATCTTCTCTATTGATTTCTTCATTCTGATTTGGCTCATTGATAATCACAGTAGCCAAATTTGTCTCTGGAAAATCTATATTGGTATTTAAAGGCTCTGTTTCTTCCACATCTATTATCACTTTTCCTTTATCTGCTAAATATAATTTGGGCCTTTTATTATATATGATCCTGAACTTGGTTTCATTTTTGGTTTCTGTCACATAGGCTCCTTCTTCCCTTATTCTTTTGTTGGACTTCTTTGGATGATCTGCAGTCTCTAAGGTTAGACTAGTATTACCTTTGCTTACTACATATATTAAGGTTTTTTCAATCCATTCAAGCTGATCGGAAAACTTTTCTATTTTTGGTTTAGCTTGATGAATAAAGGGTGTCAACTTGCATTTAACGCTTAGCTTTCTCAAAATCCCTTGTGGATCATAGTTCCAAGGGAAATTTTCTTCTAATTTATATTCGATAACCGCTTTGTCGTTTCTTTCTATACATCCTTGTGATTGCATATGAATGGTCCAATTTGATTCTTGACTTTGAATTGTGTCTTCTTCTTAGCTTCCATGAAATTTATTGAATTCGAGTTTAGGGTACGCTTTCTGTTTTGGTCAACATGTTAATCACCTGGAAGTACAAATAACTCGAAAAATATTAATAACCGAAGTTTGTGCATTCTTTCCCGAGCATGGATGTCCAAAAGATGACAAATACAACATTTCCTTCAATGTCAAGTTTTTTGAAGGGAAATTGGAAAAATTATTTCGATTGGAAGTACAGAAACATATGGAAAAGGTAGAGGTGTATCCGAATACTCCCTCAAGCTGAAAATTGGTCAATTGATAATGAATACTATCAACAATGAATCCAAAGCATAATCAAAGATAACTAAGGGTGGTTGACCTAGAGAAAAGGTGGAAAAAAAATCCCAAGATAGACTCATGAGTGTGTTCATCAGTGAAATACCCAAGGATGAAGGAAAGCATGAAAATCACATGTCTTGAACCTTAAGGGAATTTTGCAATAGAATATGGAGGGTTTAACTTGGGAATTTCTACATGCGAGAGGCATAAAAGTTTGAAAAATCATGAACCTTTTAGGAAAATCAAGGCCAATATGAAGCTTAGTGAGGGCTTCTATGGACAAAAGGGACTGCTTGGGGGGTGAGGTTGAAGTCGCAACATTTGGTTAATTGACTCATGTAGTGATGGTAAAAAGCACCTCCTTATTGGCATTTACAATGGCTCTTTTCTCTAGAACATAGTACTACTAACACAATCGAGATAATTTCACGACAAGTGTGAGTTAATGGGATAACATACTTGGGTAAATGGGATTCCCAAATATGGGTTTCTTCTTGATCATCTAAATACTTCTCATAGCACCGATTATGGATATCTATCGAAGTTGAATTCAACTATTGGATCTCGCTATCTTGTAATCAATATCGACTAGGGGAATGTGTTCAATATCAACAATCTGGGGTTGTGAAATGGATTGAAAACAATAGCGAGTGTTTGAAGTCATGAAGGAGTAGGTTTAGGTGCTTTAAAAACCTTTAGGTTTTCTTTCACCTTGTTTTTTTAGGCATTTTGATCTCGCTTTCTAAGTTTAGACCGTTTTACAGAGGCTTAATTGTGAAAATTTGGAAAAGTATAGTCTCTTTTTGGATTTTCTATTCAATTAGGCTTATCAAAGAAGTTTTTGAGGTTTAAAAATCTGGTTTAAAATAGAAAACAAGGGTTTTCTCGAGTCTCTTAATGGAAATTTGGGTCTGAAAAGCTATTTTCAAAAGGGTTACGAGAGGGTTCAGTAGTACTGCTGGATGTTTTTCTGCCCTTTTTCAAAGCTTGAAATGGACTATTAAACTCGTGAAAAAACTCATAAATTTCCTTGAAATAGTGTGCAACAGAGAAATCGGGTTTCTAGGAAAAAATTTTCCGATTTTGGCTCTGTTTTGGGACTTTTTGGTAGTTTAATTAATCAATTTCTTAATTTAAATGTGTTTTCTCTCTCTTAAAATGTTTTCCAACTTGATTGCAGAGTTCAAATTCTAGAAAAATACATGTTTTAATGCAGTATCGTTTTCGGAAGGGTTCTCGAGGTTCTTTCGTTGAGTTGAAGGATTTAGAAGCTTGTTTGGAGCAATGCGTGACTCCTTGGTAGTCTTAACGGGTTTCCGGGAAATTGTATGCGAGCCTGGGTGTAAAAATGGTAGAAAAAAGGCTTTAACGAGGGTTTTTTTTGTAGTCGACGAAACTTTGCACGTGGTTAAGCGCATAAGAATGATGGATAAATGTATGTATCTCAAAGGTCTATCAAACATATTAACGACGATTAATCGGTATTGAATGTAGGTCGCATGGGGCGGGAGGAGCGGTTTCGGAGATTCAACTTAATAAAGACCCGGTGGTATCACGTGGTGATTTGGTGGTAAGAAGTTTTTGAGCCTAAGCCACGAGATCCAATACAAGGAGGGCACATGGAGGAAAGAGATAATTGTGAAGCCATTCGTTTCACGCAGGGTTTTGTGGTTGGGTTAACGTGTAACTTTTCCACATGATTTGGGATGTTAACCGTTGGACCCGAGAGTTGAATGCGAACGATTGAGATTAATTTGAGAGTTGCACTCGGATTAGGGGTGGGACCAAGGTGTATTATGTGCAGAAGGGTTTTGAACTTTATCAATAGACCCTAATTTAATTCAAAATCATTGGGTTATAAAAATATAGGCGGGGGAGTAATGTAATGTTTTTATATTTAAAACATTTTGAAAATTGTTTCAATAAAAAATATGTAGGTGCGGTTTATTATATTATATAGTTTTTAACTGTTTGAATGGTTTAAAAACTATAGGGGCGGGGTATTTAATTAATGATAAGTTTAGACCAAAGTTTTTATAGGCAGGATTTTTGTTTTATTCACGTGGGATATTTAAACAATGGTCTAAACTTTATAATAATGGGTTTTTGGGTTTATTTAGATATAGGGGAATTAATATCTATGCGTAGGTGTAGTCTTAGGGATTTAATAAAAATGGGTTAAAATTTAATATGAAAAGGGTAGTGAAATGTAAATAAAACACATGTTACTTCTAAGTGAAGTGTATATGATAGACAAAGAAAAGCATTGTTTCCTTTTTTAATATTTTACACTTTAACTTAGGAAAAAATGTATTTTTGGGGTTTTATGAATCCTTTTGAAGGAATGAAGTTAATTATTTTAGGGTTACAATTTTACTAAGTAAGAATGTGTCTTTACTTAGGAAAAAGGGGGTTTTAATGTATGAATGAAGGGTAAATGATGATAAATGTGGGTTTAAGATAAGAACTCAATATTTTTAACTAACCGAGACATTGAGCTTTGGGTCCGGTCTCAACAAAAGTCAGAGAAATGATCTAAGCCTTTTTTGATGATAGTTTTAGAATATCGAATACTTGTAGGAGAGGGGAAATTAGTGATTTTTTCCTTATGATGCTTTATTACATGATTTCCCAATCGTTTTCTACCTACCCAACTTTATTTCTAACATTTTTTCTTCATTTTGTAGGTGCATTTAGGCTTACAACCTTTAAAACATTTTTTCTT
This sequence comes from Pinus albicaulis, assembly GCA_034641835.2. Lineage (NCBI taxonomy): Eukaryota > Viridiplantae > Streptophyta > Pinopsida > Pinales > Pinaceae > Pinus > Pinus albicaulis. The sequence goes on from CM076569.1 coordinate 617,005,870, forward strand.
TCAAAGCATAAAACTATCTAAGTCTACCTTATTTCATCCGAGGGCTTAGGTTAAACTGTTGAGCTCCTCATTATTCTCTACCTATCTACTGATTTGTCAAGTTTAAATTGTTTGAAAAATCTTTATTCACTATCTAAAACATGAAATTGAAAACATGAAAAGTTAGGATTAAACTATTTAACTGATCATGGATTATGGCATTTATTAACACTCTGCACACAATAATTATTCTTGTAGAAAATTAAATGTAGTGGCGAGTTGGACTTGCTCACTTTTAGGTCTTATTTTTCTTTTTTTCTTTTTCTTTTTGGGTATATATTTTTCTAAGTCCTTTGATCTTTCTTTTAGGACTTTTTACCCTCTTTTGAATTTTTTATTATTTTTCATTTTTCAAAATATGGGAAAACACCTTGAGGAAAGCAAGGTATGTACATATTTACAAGACTATCAAAGTCAATTCAAAATTTATGAACCCTATTTTTATAGGACCCTAACACAAACAACAAAAGAAAATATTTTTAATTTGTAACTTGTCTTTAGATCTTGATTATAATTTCTAAGCACCTATAGAAACTAAGATCCTTCTCCATACAATCATGGTTGTGTCCAAAGAAACCTTTATAGAGGATGCGCTTAACTACTTTGGTTTAGCCCTTTCACGTGGTTAAACTCAAGAAAAAAATCCTCAAACATCTAAGATCCTTGAAAATAATATGGTTAATCTCCACTATCACAACTTTAATAAAATTTTGAAAATTTGATGACATAGGAAGTCATTTCCAAACATCAGCACTCAACACAACACTCTAAACTATGCCACATCATGAGATGGTGACACCCATTTCATCATGATAAAATCACCCTTCTATATGGAATCCTTTGACATAGATTTGACACTCATTTTCACCCAAAGACATCAAATATTCCCTTCCACATGTCACTTGTGCATGATTCCACATCATCCTCTTGGCCTAGTCAACACCATGTCATTGGTCACATAATTCTACCATGTCACTCAAGGGCCTCTTCAAGAAACATTTACAAAGAATCTTGTTAATATCAATTTTCTACAAAGTGTAACAAAATCCTTCACTTAAGCCACTCGTGAAAAATAACCCTAACAATAAAAAGTGGTTTCTAAATTGCTTCAGATAGAAAAAATGTTATTTAGAAGACCTGCAAAAAAATATAGGGTGGAAATTTAGAAGATCATATAGCTCCAAATATTATATGAAAAACCCAATGGAAATATGATAAATTGAATTTTATTATTAAAAGTGTTTACACCTCCTAAAGCGAGAATATGTAGACTTGGATCAACAAATTCCCCTCCGTGAGATCGATCCTTTGATACCCTATGCTTTATTTATATATGTAGTTCCCTCTCTCAATATGTATGGAATGGGAAAATTTAAGTGGTGATGGCTTCAACTCGAAAATGGGAACTCAAATCTCACACGATGTGTAACCCCCCCAACCCACATTTATCCAATTTCATAACTTGAGAGAGTAAACATTACACAAGTGTTAGTACGATATGAATTGACCTCCAAGCTCCAACTATGGAAGTGGGTCCTACCAACTAAAACCTTTCTAACTTCCCTTATGGACCACATACCACTCAGGGAGCCAAATAGCCACCCTAGGTGACTAATCCCCGAGTTAGAAATATGTTTCACTCTTCTATCATTATAACTTCACCATTGACACTACATCCATGTGGGTGGAAGGATATAACAACATTTATTTTATCACCTCCCTCGCGATTATGACCTAAATCCTCTAGTTTTGTGCTTTCGTTTTTCGAGATATGAGTGACCTTTTAGGCTAGCCTTGAGACCATCGCCCAAAACTTCCTATAACTTTTTAGAAGCATGAAAATGATGATAACGATGATAAAAAAATAAAAACTCAAGAAAGGAATTGATGTTGACATGCTTAGTCCATGATATACATTTTGTCAAACATATGGTAAAAATGAAAGATACACGTCATGAATGCATATATGTTCCCAAATTGATAATCACCATCTCGAAGCACTAGTAAGGCCTAACACCCTATCAAGACAAATGCAACAAACATTTGGTAGTCCATGCATACATGTACCAATTATTAACTTATCGAAATCTCACAAGATACATGAACAAAGCACACCATATAACCATGTATATAACAAACATATAACCTAAATAGATACCATAAAAAAATCATCCATAATGCTCACATGATAACCAATATATGAAAATCCCAACCAAGTGAGCTATTTCCACGTACCACTCGACCATAGATTTAGGTGAACCAAGTCTATCTTTGAGCCAATCACCCCCATGCCATAATCCAAACATGAATAGGGAGGATACAACTTAAACCAAACCAATACTAGCTAGGGCTTCCACAGTGAAACCACCTCAACCCTCAACCCTAGTGATTTCACCTCACGAGTCGAGAAATCACTAACAACAACTATATTGGTCTCTACTTAAGATATCCATGGCTCGAGGAACTAGTAACTCAACCCACAACTATATTATGGCTCTAGATCAGTTTTTTCCCAACACACGAACTCAACCAACAATGCTCCAAATCATTTGTCCCAACTTGCGAGCTCGAGGAACTACTAACTCAACCAAAGCTACTATAAGGATCTAAAGCTTTTTTCCCAACCCACATCCATATGGAACTTGATAGCCAATTAGAAAAAAAATTTGGAAAACCCACAACACCCTAACTATCTAAAAAAATGGAAAGGCACAACCGAAAGAATTGTCAATAAAGGAAAATCTCCAAGCCAATGAAAACACATAACTAGAGAATCACATGACAACATCATTCATCCATAAATTAATAAGGAAATCAGATATGTAACATCTTACCTTAAAAATAATCAAAGCAGTAGCAGATGATCCAATTGTCTCCATGCACTTCCTTAGTTTTGTTGTATTCCGTTTACTTTCATTCTTCAAATTGATGTGACTGCTAGAGTGCAACTGCAAGTATGCTCTATGTATACAAGAGTATGAGAAAAACGAGAATGATAGGAGAGAGAAAAACTGAATTGACAAAAGTTGTGAAATATTTATTTGATGCCCTTTTATCATTGATGTCTCTATTTTCTTTATTTTTCCTTCATTTTTTCCCGTAATTTATATTTCATGCAAAATTATGTCTCTTAATCTCCCTTTTCTCCTATTTTCCTTTATTTTCATAATTAAATTCCAATTATCGACTTCGTTAGTCATCCATAATTTTTTATTTTATCCAAAGATGACTGAGTTTTGCAATCCCAGATTTCTAGAAATAATATTGCAGAAACATTGTGAGTTCTAGAAATCTCACTCGTTAGAAAAACTATATATTACGTGAGCAATGTAACACATAAAATATGCGGAAAATACAAGCACACAAAACACATAAAACCGGAGAGACGCGGATATAAGTGGTTCTCCCGGCTTGGGCTATGTCCACCCCGAACAACCAGTACTTCCTTTCTATTATCCAACAGAAAATGAAGAGACAAAATTTACTAGCAGATCCACTATAATATCCTTCGTTATCTCTCATAGTCTCCCTATCTATTTCCCGCTCGCAGAGAATACACATGTAATACACAACCGCAATATAATACCCTCATACAAAGAGAGGGGGTTGCCTTATGTTAGCAACATATAATATAGGGGTCATACTTTTGACTTGACTATTGATAATCTTGTAAATCTGTACATACTTTTCCTTCTGCAAGTTGTATTCACATATTTCGTAAAAAATAAAAAAAATAAAAAAAATCAAAAAAAATCAAAAAAGAGGGTAAAAAGTCCTAAAAGAATAATCAAAGGACTTAGAAAAAATAAAAGACCCCAAAAGAAAAAAATGAAAGTCTGCAAGCATACATGCCACTAATTTTTACTTTTTTGATCGTGATAGAGTGTCAATAAATGCCATAGTCCGTGATGAGTTAAACAATTTAATCTTAACTTGTCATTTTTTCAATTTCACTTGTTGTAGATAGAGAATAATGAGTTGTCATACAGTTTAATCATGACAATTCGGTCATTAGGTAGAAAAAATGAATTGAATCCAATAGTTTAATCTGGATTCATGGATGAAATAAGTGTAGAATTAGATAGTTTTACTTGCTTTCGGAAAGAATAAATGTCGTGAAGGTTGCTAGCTTAAATGCACCTACTACAAAGGAAGAAAAAAAATGTTAGCATGGTAAGATGGGTAGGTAGAAGAAAGTGAAAAGTCTCAATGTAAATATCATTCGTCATGGACTGCAAAATAACTCACTTCCCCTTCCCATAGTCATGAAACATTCTAGACTATCGATCGGAAAGGCTCAAGGCATTTCCTTGACTTTTGTTGGGATTGGACCCAAGGCTCTATGATTGATCAGTTGAAAGTGTGAAATGTCTATATTAATCCCTTAATCACATCATTTACCATTCATACACTCATTCCCTTGAATAGTTCTAAGTAAAACTCCATTTTTACTTAAAGGCATTTGTAATTCCTATTTAGCTAACTTCCTACATCATTTAAACACATTAAGCCCTCAAAATAACATTACATCATAAGTTAAGTGATAAGATCAATGCAAATTATCTTTAAAAACTCACTTTACTTGTTATAAATATGTGTTTTAAGTATGCCATGTCATATTTTCATATTAACTTTAACTTATATACTAACTCCCTATACAAATAACCTTTTCCTATTTTATAACTCCTTTTTATATAATAAACCCAAAAACCCACTTAATATAACTTAAGCCAAATTTATTTATTCCCACATGTTTAAATAAAAACCCCCCTTATAACCCCTTTGGCTAAGAATTCTATATATATAAATTTCCTGCCCCCTATGGTAATTTAGTCATCTCGATTTAATTAACCATATAATAAAAAATATATGAAAAACCTTTAAACATATGTTCTATATGTTTTAAACAAAAAAATATCAAAGTTTAATTTAAACTAAACTTCTAAACCCATTCCCTTGTATATTTCCCTTCCCTGACCCCCTAACCTTGGCTAAAATCTTGATTAACCTTCCCGATCACCCTTTCCATTGGAAAAAGCCACTTTTATATATAAATCTCATCAAAAGGCCTGTTCCCATCAGGATTCAATCTAGACCCTTCAATCCCCAAATCCATTTTGATCCAATGAATGAAAATCAAAGTGACTGATCAATACATTTTTACTCCCCCCTATCACGCTATTTTTAACCGTCATATTTTCTTTTACTCCCAAGATCTCTGGCCTATAATGAACCCGACAACCAATCTTCCCCGCACCTTCCCTTTTAATCCCAATCGTTCATTACCTGAAGTCAGATCCGACGATGATAATGCATTTTTGTGTTCACAAAGTAATCGATGGATGTTTTGTAAAAGTCACGCGAAATGGGTGGTTTATCCAAACCACCCTGCATCGACGTGTCATGATTATATTGCGTCGCATTTGAAAAGGGCATTACTGCTTACCACCAATGAACCACGCAAATACCACCACCATTATTCCAAAACCACTCCCGCTTAACCTTTGTTTAATGTAACTTAACTATAGTTTATACTATGGATTAATACGTTAAAGTCTAAATGTTTTAATAATTTCTCACCTATTCGTGCTTTAAACTTGTGAAACCTTCGCAAAGCCTATTTTCGTCTAATTTTCACCATTGTGCGCCATTACACCCTAAGAGCCTGTGCAAAGCCCTTTTCACCATTTTCAAACCTAACAGCGCCATTTTCAAGCCAGTTGACATTTTAAGAGCCATTTCCTCTTAAATTCATCCTCAAAGAATCTCCACGACTTTTTCCAACTGAATACAACTAAATTGAATACTGTTGCAGGCCAAAAATCCATGTCTTCGACTCTGAACCTTTTTAAAGCCAATTTCCTCAATTTTCACAGTTTAGAGATTAAAATCAAGGATCTGAACAACTAAAACTTCTGAATTACCTCAATATTCCCTGTTTTCAATAAAACCAATTCGGAAAACCTAATTGAGCAAAAAATGCTAAAAATAAAGCCATCGTTTGCCTACGTTACTCAGTTTCATCTCTGTTAAAGTGAATAACTCCTGCAAACAATCTAGTCTTGCAGTAGTTCCCCAAAATGCCTAAAAAATAGAGTTAAACCTTCACAGACTAATCTCATTCCACAAATATTTCAAAAAGCCTACAATCACTTCCCTGCAGACCTCGATTTCATTGACAAATTTTTTTATTTTTGCAGGTTACTATCAGAATATGGATTTGGACCAACAGTTTCAATACTAGTTGACAAAATTGTTTGCTCCAAATTCTCAGATTTTAACTCAATATCTTCATTCAAAAAATAGTTTGTATACAAAGTCAGAAAGAGATTAGAATGATGAAATGTGCACAGTGAATGGTAAAAGTGAAATGAGAATTTACAGGGATAGTAAAAGCATAACAGTTAAAGAGTATCAGTGGTTAAAGTGTATCAGGTAAAAGTCAGAGTGAAAGTTAAAATGAAGTTACAAAGTAGTCAAAGGTAAATAGTAAAAGTAAATACAGAGGCAGTAAAATGGTAAAAATAAATGAAAATACTTTCACCAAAATTGAAGTTTGTCTAAAGTGAAAGTAAAATAGTCAAAAGAACAAAAAAGTGAAAAGATGAAAAACACAACAAGAAGGAACATTTTTTCAGAAATTTCATGTTTTAGTCATTGTTTTGCAGAAACAATTGTGATCAATCGGAGATGAATTTTTCAAAACTGAAGGAGTTTTATGTTCTTAAGAGGACCATCTACAACAACCTCTCTCACGTTTCTAATAGCTATTATGGTTTTAGAAATATTAAACAATGTTGGAAAGCACTTTTTGCAGAAAATTCCAGTTAAGTCATCATTTTGCAGAGAATATTGTGGCCAATCCAAAATACATCATACAAAAATGAAGGACATTTTTGTTCCTAAGAGACCTATCTACAAAAATGTATCTCACTTTTTTCACAGTGATTTCAGAATCAAAGATACATGCACATCGTTACAGGCTATTTTTCAAACTCTGTAAAACTCTGTTTTACACATATTTCTGTAGAGCCTATTGTGCATAGCTAGAGAGGAATGTTAGGAAATTGAAAGAGGTTTATCTCACCAAAATATCAATACACAATAATCTCTTTCACTTTTTACATATATATTACGGATTTAGAAATAAAAAGATATCATTGGACCCAAAGTTTGTAGAATTGTTGGAGCAAAATGCACAAAGAAAGGAAGGAGTTAATGACATGGATGCCTCGTCATCAACTAAGAGTTGGATCAAATTCGAATTCTCCTCTTTGTCATCACCTATCAATAAAAAATAGTGTGAAATAGATGCATTAGTTTGAGTGTCCTTTACTTAAGTTCTATTTATGTAAAACAGTTGGAGAGATTTCTGAACTAATCTTGATATTTTTTCAAGATATTTTAGTTTAGAATTTGTATAAATACTTCACTCTTGGTAGTATTTTGTGGTGAATAAAATTTCTCAAGACAGATATAATGTTATTTGATGGACATATTGAAGTTGGTGAGTCAATTAGCGAAAGCAACAGACTGGAAAGAGATCAGAGACATCATAGCTAAGGATTATCATGGTGACAAGATAAGTCTCGTAATTTCCTTGTATTCACTGTATTTCTTTAAAGTTTACATTCATTCATATTATGTGTTTCTAGTCTGTAATGATCAATTAAGGAAAAATTAAACATGATTAGTGATAATAAGATCCTTGTTTTGAAACTTGTTGGCATTTTGATGTTTTCTACTTGATAACCGGACCATAGAATTCTTAATTGCTCTAGGTCCTAGTTTGATCCCCTTCTTCAATATTCTTATCTGTAGCTAAAGGATTCTTAAGTGCCCTTTTGCTTATATTCCACCCACTCCATCAAATTAAGCTTATACATAGCCTTAGAAGGTCACCTATCTTGCCCTTAACACAATTGCATCTCTGAGCCTTATTTCTTAGTTCTACCTGGCTAGAGAGTTGACTCCATTGCCCAATATTTTGCTAGATCCTTCTAGTTTACCTTGAAATCTCTTTATTCCCACCAATCTTTTTTAAAAAAACTAAATTTTTCACTCATAGCTAGCCTAATATCCATTACCAAAACAAAGCTAAATCTTAAGGAGAGATCCCTCTCCAGAGCTCAGGAAGGCTAGATCCTGAATTCCTAAAGCGGTTGTTGGTTACCCTTGGTGTTCTTAACTACAAAAATCCTCATCCTACAACCTGAGAATTACTAGGGTGATAACATACTGGTGACCATACTGGGAATTAACCACTCTCCAGTTTTAAGTTTTGTCTTGAAGGAAGATCTTTAATGATATCTTTTCTACTTTAAGATTGAGTTTAAAGGTTGTGGATATTTTACCCAATAAAAAATCTGGCTCCCAAGAAAGTCTAATACACTAGATCCAACCTTGATCCTAATCCTCCAGAGATGGTAGATAATCCTAACCATATAGGAAAAGAGAAGAAAAAACAAAGTAATAGTTCTGAAACTGAAATATCTCTGACAAGAGCTAATTCTTTACGCAAAGAATTGGTAAGCTTTTCCAACATTGATTTTGACTTAACATTTGAGAAATATTTATTTAGAACAAAATCTGAATCAGATTTAAAATAAATTGTTTTAGATCCAGTTTTTGCTTCTTATGTAAGTGAAAAACATAAAATTATTTCTATTCCTACTAAATCAGATCAAACTGAAAGTAAAAGTACAATTAAAAGGGTAAGTGTCACAAAAATCAAAGACATTGAAGAAGCTGTTAAGTTAGCTAAATTTTTCTCTAAATTTAAACCCCCAGTCTCTGAACTATACACAATAGTATTTCCAGCATCAGATTCAACTCTGTATGCTACCACATCATTTACTGATTCTGCTATCAGTTTACCTCAAGAGCCCATAATCCCTGAGTTGCCTCTGCCCCAGCGAATCATATACTCATCATATCCACAATCCACTGCTATTTCATCAATCGATCCATTTATCCCTGAGCTGCCCTTGCAGCCCAAAGTAGTATATCCATCACCTACCCAACCCATTACAACTACCATTAGCCATATTACTTCTGTTTCATCTCCATTACCAAGCTCTTCAAGTTAATCCATTGCAGTAACCAGTACTATCCCTTCTACCACAATTGTACCTCCCAGGCAAGCTAAAATTCAAGCCATGGCAACCCGATATGCTCCCTTGGTCTTACCTTAGAATCTCCATGACATGCCCTAGAACTATCAAAAATATATTCCACTGTTTGATAATCTTTCACAGATTACTGCACAGTAGCACGTTACTAGAATGAGTGATTTCTGGGAAGTCTATGAGATAGATGAGTCTGACGTCCAAATGAGACTATTTGCTTAGAGCTTAATTGGAGAGGTGAAAACTTGGTTTAAAGATTTAGCAACTGGTAGCATAGCAGACCTAGCTGCATTCCATAGAGACTTCCTTAATAAATGGGAGAAAAAGAATAACCCTATGCAAAGATTATCTGAATTTGATGCTGTCAAAAGAGCCCCAAATGAAACTATTCAAGATTTCTGCACAAGATATAACATCGTATACAATGCCATTCCTGTAGACCTTAAACCTACCCCATATTCTATGCTACTAAAATTCCTTGACTGTTTTGATATCGACATGGCTTACCAACTTAGGGAAATGGATGCAAATACTTTAGAGCAAATGCAATAAAACGTTATAGGTGTAGAAATCAACATACTAGCAAACAAGGCCAGAATGAGAAATGAAAGAAGGGTTACTATTAAAGAGGAAGAATCTCACTTGGATAGTAAATTTGATTTTATTACTAAAGCACTAGAAAAATTAGTTGACAGACTGGATCAAATTGAAAAGAAACCAAAATGCGACAATCAATCCCAGATCCGAAATCCCAACTACATAAAAAACACCAACCCCGGGAAAGGTAAGGCACCTTCCCCTGATCAGAATATAAGAACCCCATTTAATGAAAACTTTGCAAAAAGTTCACAAAAAAGTGTTGATGAGGAGGAAGACATAAACATTGTTATGGGGATCGATGAGAAAAATACCATTTTCCTCACCCAGGAGGACTAGGAACTCTTTGAACCTCAACAGCTCGAAGTAGAATCTGGAGAATCTTATGATTATAAACAAGGTTATGATTTTGCAATAAATGAAATTCATAGTCAATATAACCTTAGGAGAAAGAAAAACATTGATCCTGCTATAAAGAGTAATGCTCCAAAGCAACATGAACAAAACAAAAATAAGTATGATACTTCTAAATCAAAATTCTTACAAATTCTTCCCATAGATGGCAAACAGAGTTCAAATCCAACAAGTCCTAAAAAGCAGCAAGGCCCAAAAATTTTAGATATTACTGATGATGTGGCACAATCTCCCAAAGATGTTTCCAAAGATAATTATCCCAAAGCCACAAATTCAACAACAGTTATTGAGCCAAGAAAGAATCCTACCGAATTTAAAATATCAGATCCTAAACCTTCTGTTGAGAATCCTAAATCTGATAAAACTCCTGTTAATCCTCAAATCATTCTTGAAAAAATGACTAAGGATAGCAGAAACCAAGAAACTCAAACAGAAGACAAGAGAAGAGTGCAGAACAAAGGAAAAATAGTAGAAACTCAAGAAAAGTCCTCACAAACAACACTTCCCAAGGAAGAAGTGATTCAGATCATTAGATCTCAGCTAACATTTAATATGCAGTCTGAAATATCCAAATTGAAAATAGTTGTTCCCCTAACAGAACTAGTTAAAAATTATTTATATAGATCAATGATTTCTGATATGTTGAATGTCAACGAAAATGAAGATACAATTAACATGAATGAAGACAGGCCTGAACTAATTTTTGGTCCCAATGTTGATGGAAAGCATTCAGATGGGTCAGTACCCACATTTTATTTAAGTCTTACTATACATGACCAAATATTACATAACGCTATGCTAGATACTGAAGCTTCCCACAATTTAATGCCTAAAGCTATAATGGAAACACTTAATATAGACATAACCAGACCTTATAAGGACCTGTTATCATTTGATTCATCCAAAGTACAATGTATTGGTTTGATTAAAGATCTGTGTGTTAACCTAGTCCAGTATCCTGGTAAGAGTATGATCATGGACGTTGTAGTAGCTGACATCCCACCAAAGTATGGCATGCTTCTTTCTCGCTCATGGAGAGAAAAGTTGCAGAGATCTCTATAGCTGGATATGAGTTATGCTACTATCTCTGTATTTGGGCAACCTAAGAAGATTTATAGAGAAACTTTGATGAAGTACATGATCAATAGTGTAGACAAACCTACAAATTATCCAATTTATTCCACCCCCACTGATCTTGATTCTTTTATTCTTAGTAACTCTGATCAAAATGAAAATCCAACTGAACTCACTGATAAAAGTCTTAAAATCATGGATGATTATATTGGTCATGAAGCTTTGAGGCATCTAGATTTTGATGGGTATATTAATAAATTTGGATTTGGAGTTGGTGTTTGGATCACAAACGTTGAAAAAGGTCATTCTGAAGGGCATGCTTTTAGATTAAACTTCAAATGCACCAATAATATGGCTGAATACGAAGCTTTAATCTTAGGCCTGCAAATTATAAGAAAAAAGGGAGGAAAAAGAATAATGGTTTTAGGTGATTCTGAACTAGTTATAAAACAAATCAATGCTGAATATTAAGTTCATAACCCTAGACTTGCAAGATACAGAGAAAAAGTATGCTTGAAGAATTGTTAGAAGGTAATTTTGCTGTCATCCCTCGAGATCTGAACATGCAGGCCCATTTCTTAGCTACTTTTTATAGCAGTTGTAAAATTCCTTTTTCACCATTGCAAAAATACACTGTTGAGATTAAATATAGGCCCATTGTTCCTAATAATGTAACATATTGGCAAATGTTTTCAGAGGATGAGAAAATTTATCATTTTTTGAATAATGACTATGAATTTCAAAAATGTCAAATAGGTAACAAATGTAATATAGATCCACCTTGTGATATAGATTTAAATTTCTATCAAATAGATGATTTAGATAATTTAGATGTACATATGTTTGAAAAACCTACTATTTTTACTCAAAGTGACATTGATGAAATGGAAAAAATAGAAATAGAGGAATTGACTAAATATGAAATAGATTTGATTGATTTAAAGAATAACATTTTACCCAGAGGTTTAACTCCTCTAGAAGATTTATTTGACTCTAATGATGTGCCCATAAGGCCAGAAATGGAGCCAGTTAAATCTGACATAGAAGAATATAACCTAGGGACAAATGATAAACCAAGAATAATCAAACTATCCAAATCCTTACCATCAGATGAAAAGGATAAATACATCGAACTTTAAAAATAATTTCAAGATGTCTTTGCATGGAGCTATGAGGACTTAAAAACTTATAACACAGACATTATTCAACATAAAATTCCTTTAAAAGAAAATCAAAAACCTTTTCAATATAAACTCAGAAGGATTAATCTAGTTTTGTTGCCACTAGTTGAAAAAAAAATCAAGAGAATGTTTGATGCTAAGATAATTGCACCAATCAGATTTTCTGACTGGGTATCTAATATAGTGCCAACCAGAAAAAAGTTAGGATAAATCAGATTATGTATAGACTTTATGAATCTTAATAAAGCATCCTTGAAGGATAACTACCCCTTACCAAAAATGGACCATATTTTACAGAGGGTAGCAAGTTCTTCCAGAATATATTTATTAGATGGTTTCTCTGGTTACAATCAGATCCTAGTTAACAAAGATGACAAAACCAAAACTGCTTTGACTACTCCATGGGGCACTTTCATGTATGTGAAAATTCCTTCTGGGTTAAAAAATGCAGGGACTACGTTTCAAAGGGCCATGGATATTGCCTTTGCCAAGGAAATCCATGAGTTTTTAGTCATTTATTTGGATGATATTACTGTCTTTTCTAAAACAAATAATGATCACTTGGATCATCTAAGACAAGTTTTCATTAAATTCAGATTATATGGTATATCTCTTAATCCGAAAAAGTCTATTTTTGGGCTAGAAGAAGGAAAATTTCTAGGTCATATCATTTCAAAAGAAGGCATTAGAATTGACCCTGCAATAATCAAAGCAATCCTAAACATTCAACCACCTAGGAACATTAAAGAACTCCAAGCATTATTCGGAAAGATCAATTTTCTAAGAATATTCATATCAAATATGGCCGAGATTATAAAAGATCTTAATAACATGCTTAAAAAGGACTCCTCAATTAAATGGACAATAAAGGCCAAACAATCTTTTGAATCTACCAAACAGGCCTTAACTAAAGCACCAGTCCTTATCAGTCCAGATTACACAAAAGATTTTATAATCTTTTCCTTTGCATCTGAACACACCATAGCTGCAGTTCTTCTACAGAAAAATGATCAAGGCTTTGAACAACCCATTCCATTTTTTAGTAAAGCTCTCAGAGATGCACCACTGAAATACAACATAATAGAAAAACATGCTTTGGCTCTGGTTAAAGCTATAAAATATTTCAGAGTGTATATACTTCATTCACATATAATTGCATATGTCCCCACTGCAGTAGTTAAAGACATTTTGACTCAAGATGGACCATACAGCAGAAGAGGAAAGTGGATAGCCACAATCCTTGAATATGATCTAGAAATTAAACCAACTAAACTCATCAAAGGAGAGGGTTTAGCCAGACTGATGGTTGAATCTAATTGCAATGCCTTAGACACTAATTTCATTGCACAAGTAGATGAACAGGAAGAGATGGTGACTCCATCGACCAGTGAAGCCTATCAAGACTCACCATGGTACTCTGACATAATCTTTGTACTTACAAACTTACAAGCTCCTCCCGGACTCACAAAAACTAAGGCAAGATTTATCAAGAAAAAACCAATGAAATTATGTATCTTAAATAATGCACTATATTGGAGAGAAAGTACTGTAAGTTTACTTAATTGTTTATTGAAATCTGAAGCTAACAAAATCCTTGAAGGTTTTCATGCAGGTGACTGTGGTGGACATCTATACTGGAAGAGTACAACTGATAAAATACTGAGAGATGGTTTTTACTGGCCAGCCTTATTTTCAAATTTTAAAAAGTTTGTTACCTCTTGTCATAAGTGTCAAATCTTTGAAGGTAAAAAGAAACTTTTTCCATTACCTCTGAAACCAATATCCACAGAAAAAATATTTCAGTTATGGGGTTTAGACTTCATAGGTGAAATTCATCCTCCATCCTCAGGTCAACAAAAATGGATTCTACCTGCTACTAATTACTTTACTAAGTGGATTGAAGCAATTCCCACTAGGCAAGCTATAGACTCAGTTATTATCTCATTCATTGAAAGTAATATTTTGTCTAGATTTGGATGTCCACACAAAATTATCATAGACAATGTTGCTACTTTCAAATCTAAAAAGATGATTGCTTTCTGCCATAAATACCATATTACCTTAGGTCATTCCACAACATAATACCCCCAAGGTAATGGTCTGGCCGAATCCTCTAATAAAATTTTAGTCAACATCATCAAAAAATTACTCCAAGATAATAAAAAGACATGGAACAAGAAGCTTATATATTCCCTTTGGGCTGACAGGCTTACTACAAAAAAGTCCATAGGAACTTCACCATATCAAATTGTTTATGGTACAGATGCAGTTTTTCCTTCTTCCTTGGGTGTCCCGGTCATGAATATCATCCAGGAATCACAGGTTGAAACTAATGACATTCAAAGAAGAATTAATGATACCATACACCTTCAACAAACTAAAGATGAAGTTTATCAAAAGTCACAAGTTTTACAAGACAAGATCAAAAATATTTTTGACAAAAAAGTTAAGGAATATGACTTTTTCATGGGAGATCAAGTTTTAAGATGGAATGCAAGACGAGAGGATAAAGTTAAACATGGGAATTTTGAATTTATGTGGTAGGGACCCTATGTCATATATGGTTACAGAGGAAACAATTCCTTTTTTATCAGGAATTTGGATGGTACAAAGCTTCAAGAAGGACCAGTAAATGGAAGAATGTTGAAACATTACTATTCCTTGCAAGTCACTTGATAGTTAGATCCATTTACTTTATCATTGTAAATATTCATAGTCAAAGCATAGATTGGATTGGATATATTATCTACAAAGTTGAAGCCCGAAGAGAAGGCCCTAAGCTTTGCAGAATAACATATCATAAATATGATTGTTGCAGAACACAGAAGACATTTATAGATTCACCAAGGTCAATGGATAAGGCGACTGATCTCAGAGTTCTTGGCATTTCACCAGGAAAAGCCATCCCCAAGTGAAGCCGATGTTACAACCTATAATATAGGGGTCATAATTTTGACGTGACTATTGATAATCTTGTAAATCTGTACATACTTTGCCTTCTACAAGTTGTATTCACATATTTTGTAAAAAATCAAAAAGAGGGTAAAAAGTCCTAAAAGAATAATCAAAGGACTTAGAAAAAATAAAAGACCCCAAAAGAAAAAATGAAAGTGTGCAAGCATACATGCCACTAATTTTTACTTTTTGACTATGGCAGAGTGTTAATAAATGCCATAGTTCATGATGAGTTAAACAGTTTAATCTTAACTTGTCATTTTTCAATTTCACTTGTTGTAGATAGAGAATGATGAGTTGTCATACAGTTTAATCATGACAATTCAGTAGTTAGGTAGAAAAATGAATTGAATCCAATAGTTTAATCTGGATTCATGGCTGAAATAAGTGTAGAATTAGATAGTTTTACTTGCTTTCATAAAGAATAAATGCTGTGAAGGTTGCTAGCTTAAATGCACCTACTACAAAGGAAGAAAAAAATGTTAGCATGGTAAGATGGGTAGGTAGAAGAAGGTGAAAAGTCTAAATGTAAATATCATTCATCATGGACTGCAAAATATCTAACTTCCCCTTCCCATAGTCATGAAACATTCTAGACTATCAGTCAGAAAGGCTCCAGGCATTTCCTTGACTTTGATTGGGACCGAACCCAAGGCTCTATGAATGATCAGTTGAAAGTGTGAAATTTCTATATTAATCCCTTAATCACATCATTTACCATTCATACACTCATTCCCTTGAATAATCCTAAGTAAAACTCCATTTTTACTTAAAGGCATTTGTAATTCCTATTTAGCTAACTTCCTACATCATTTAAACACCTTAAGCCCTCAAAATAACGTTACATCATAAGTTAAGTGATAAGATCAATGTAAATTATCTTTAAAACCTCACTTTACTTGTTATAAATATGTGTTTTGAGTATACCATGTCCTATTTTCATATTAACTTTAACTTATATATTAACTCCCTATACAAATAACCTTTTCCTATTTTATAACTCCTTTTTATATAATAAACCCAAAAACCCACTTAATATAACTTAAGCCAAAGTTATTTATTCCCACATGTTTAAATAAAAACCCCCCTTATAACCCCTTTGGCTAAGTATTCTATATATATAAATGTCCCGCCCCCTATGGTAGTTAAGTCATCTCGATTTAATTAACCATATAATAAAAAAAATATGAAAAACCTTTAAACATATGTTCTATATGCCTTTAAACAAAAAAATATCGAAGTTTAATTTAAACTAAACTTCTAAACCCATTCCCTTGTATATTTCCCTTCCCCGACCCCCTAACCTTGGTTAAAATCTTGATTAACCTTCCCGATCACCCTTTCCATTGGAAAAAGCCGCTTTTATATATAAATCTCATCAAAAGGCTTGTTCCCATCGGGATTCGATCTAGACCCTTCGATCACTAAATCCCTTTTGATCCAATGAATGAAAATCAAAGCAACTAATCAATACATTTTTACTCTCCCCCATCGTGCTATTTTTAACCGTCAGATTTTCTTTTACTCCCAATATCTACGGCCTATAATGAACTCGATAACCAATCTTCCTCGCACCTTCCCTTTTAATCCCAATTGTTCATTACCCGAAGTCAAATCTGACGGTGATAACGCATTTTCGCGTTCACAAAGTAATCGATGGATGTTTTGTAAAATTCGCATGAAATGGGTGGTTTATCCAAACCACCCCGCGTCGACGTGTCACGATTCTATTGCATCGCGTTCGAAAATGGAATTACTGCTTACCACCGATGAACCACGCGAATACCACCGCTAGTATTCCAAAACCACTCCCACCTAACCTTTGTTTAATTTAACTTAACTATAGTTTATACTATGGATTAATAAGTTAAAGTCTAATGTTTTCATAATTTTTCACCTATTTGTGCTTTAAACTTGTGAAACCTTCACAGAGCCTATCTTCATCTAATTTTCACCACTGTGTGCCATTACACCCTAAGAGCCTATGCAGATCCCCTTTCACCATTTTCAAACCTAACAGTGCTATTTTCGAGCCAGTTGCCATTTTAAGAGCCATTTCCTCTGAAATTCGTCCTCAGAGAATCGCCAAGAATTTTTCCAATAGAATACAACTGAATTGAATACTGCTATAGACCAAAAATCCCTCTCTTCGACTATGAACCTTTTTAAAGCCAATTTCCTCAATTTTCATAGTTTAGAGATTAAAATCAAGGATCTGAACAACTAAAACCTCTGAATTACATTGATATTCCCTGTTTTCAATCAAACCAATTCAGAAAGCCTAATTGAGCAAAAAATGCCAAAAATAAAGCCATCCTTTGCCTACATTACTCAGTTTCATCTCTGTTAAAGTGAATAACTCCTGCAAACAATCTAATCTTGCAGTACTTCCCCAAAAAGCCTAAAAAATAGAGTTAGACCTTCACAGACTGATCTCATTCCATAGGTATTTCAAAAAGCCTACAATAACCTCCTTGCAGACCTGGATTTCATTAACAAATTGTTTGATTTTGCAGGTTACTATTAGAATATGGATTTGGACCAACAATTTCAATACTAGTTGACAAAATTGTTTGCTCCAAATTATCAGATTTTAACTCAATATCTTCATTCAACAAACAGTTTGTATACAAAGTTAGAAAGAGATTAGAATGATGAAATGTGCACAGTGAATGGTAAAAGTGAAATGAGAATTTACAGGGATAGTAAAAGCATAATAGTTAAAGAGTATCAGTGGTTAAAGTGTATCAGGTAAAAGTCAGAGTGAAAGTTAAAATGAAGTTACAGAGCAGTCAAAGGTAAACAGTAAAAGTAAATACAGAGGCAGTAAAATGGTAAAAATAAATGAAAATAATTTCACCAACATTGAAGTTTGTCTGAAGTGAAAGTAAAACAGTCAAAAGAACAAAAAAGTGAAAAGATGAAAAACACAACAAGAAGGAACATTTTTTCAGAAATTTCATGTTTTAGTAATTGTTTTGTAGAAACTATTGTGATCAATCTGAGATGGATTTTTCAAAACTGAAGGAATTTTATGTTCTTAAGAGGACCATCTACAACAACCTCTCTCACATTTCTAACATCTATTATGGTTTTGGAAATATTAAACAATGTTGGAAAGAACGTTTTGCAGAAAATTCCAGTTAAGTCATCATTTTGCAGGGAACATTTTGGCCAATCCGAAATACATCATACAAAACTGAAGGAGGTTTTTGTTCCTAAGAAACCCATCTACAAAAAAATATCTCAATTTTTTCACAGTGATTTCAGAATCAGAGATACATGCACATCGTTACAGGTATTTTTCAAACTATGTAAAACTCTATTTTACACATATTTTTGCAGAGCCTATTGTGCATAGATGGAGAGGCATTTTAGGAAACTGAAAGAATATTATCTCAACAACATATCAATACAAAATAACCTCTTTTACTTTTTACATATCTATTACGGATTGAGAAATAAAAAGATATCATTGGACCCAAAGTTTGCAGAATTGTTGGAGCAGAATGCACAAAGAAAGGAAGCAGTTAGTGACTTGGATGCCTCATCATCAACTAAGAGTTAGATTAAATTCGAATTCTCCTCTTTTTCATCACCTATCCATAAAAAATAGTGCCAAATATATGCATTATTTTGAGTGTCCTTTACTTAAGTTCTATTTATGTAAAATAGTTGGAGAGATTTGTGAACTAATCTTGATATTTTTTCAAGATATTTTAGTTTAGAATTTGTATAAATACTTCACTCTTGGTAGTATTTTGGGGTGAATAAAATTTCTCAAGAAAAATATAGTGTTATTTTCTGGACATATTGAAGTTTGTGAGTCAATTAGCGAAAGCAGCAGACTGGAAAGAGATCAGAGACATCATAGCTATGGATTCTTGTGGTGACAAGATAAGTCTCATTCTCTCCTTGTTTTAAGTGTATTTCTTTAAAGTTTACATTTATTCATATTATGTGTTTCTAGTCTGTAATGATCAATTAAGGAAAAATTAAACAGGATTAGTGATAATAAGCTCCCTGTTTTGAAACTTGTTGGCATTTTGATGTTTTCTACTTGATAACTGGACCATAGAATTCTTAATTTCTCTAAGTCCCAGTTTGATCCCCTTCTTCAATCTTCTTATCTATAGCTAAAGGATTCTTAAGTACCCTTTTGCTCAGATTCCACCCACTCCATCAAATTAAGCCTATGCATAGCCTTAGAAGGTCACCTATCTTGCCCTTAGCACATTTGCATCTCTGAGCCTTATTTCTTAGTTCTGCCTTCCTAGAGAGTTGACTCCATTGCCCAATATTCTGGTAGATCCTTCTGGTTTACCTTGAAATCTCTTTATTCCCACCAATATTTTAAAAACAAACTAAATTATTCACTCATAGCTAGCCTAATATCCATTACCAAAACAAAGCTAAATCATAAGGAGAGATCCCTCTCCGGAGCTCAGGAAGGCTAGATCCTGAATTCCTAAAGTGGTTCTTGGTTACCCCTGGTGTTCTTTACTACAAAAATCCCCATCCCACAACCTGAGAATTACTAGGGTGATAACACCTTCTAGGGAGAAAAACCATAAACTAAACATAACTTCTACCGTCAGATCATTCACCTAATGAACGACCCAGATTGACTAGAAATTACTATACTTTTACAAGGAAATTTTACATTTGTTTTTAGCTTCAGGGGCACTACCCCCAAAACCCCCCACCAGGGGGGGAGACCCCCCACATCAATGATTAATTACAGGCGGTGTTGCCGCCCCATTTAAGGTGCCGGGTTTCAATGCTGTGATACAAAGTAAACAAGATAATCAGGCTCCACACCCAACAATCTCCCACTTGGATACTGATTGTAGCAACTCCACCGCTAATTCATTTGCTGGACAATGACTCCTCTCTGGACCTGGCTATTTCTCATCTTCATTGTCATCCTTGAAGACCAATTGAAACTGAGCACATTCTCAGTTTCTTCCTGGTTACAACTTTTGTTAGCATATCTGCAGGATTCTGGCTAGTGTGTATCTTTTCTAGCTTCAACTCTCCATCTTTGATACTAACCATATGAAATGGTACTTGAGATGTATGTGTTTAGTCCTGGAATGAAATGTTGATTTCTTTGCAAGATGAATGGCACTTTGGCTATCAATGTATAGTGTGCCCATATCATGCTTCTTACCCAATTCATCCATAAACCTTTGTAACCAAATCATTTCTTTACTAGCCTCTGTAGCAGCAACATACACTGCTTCTGTTGTTGAAAGTGCAACAACACTTTGGATTTTTGAAACCAAACTGATAGCTGTTCTACCTACAATAAATACATATCTTGTAGTGCTCCTCCTGTTATCTCTGTCACCTACCATATCTGCATCAACATATCCCTGTAGAGCAATATTTGAACCACCAAAGCATAATGCTTGATTTGTGGTACCTCTCAAATATCTGAGAATCCATTTTACTGCCATCCAATGTTCTTTTCCTAGATTATTCATGTACCTGCTTACAACTCCCATTGCATGTGCAATATCAGGCCTTGTGCAGACCATTGCATACATTAAGCTTCCAACTGCTGATGCATATGGAAATTTAGACATATAATCCATGTCTTCTTGGGTCTTTGGGCACATCTCCTTACTAAGTTTGAAATGGCTAGCAAAAGGTGTACTAACTGGTTTTGCATTGTGCATATTAAATATTTTCAACACGGTCTTTTGTATATACTCATTTTGAGACAGTGTTAATTTTCGATTTTTCCTATCTATGGTTATTCTCATACCAAGGATATGTTTTGCAGCTCCCAAATCCTTCATTGCAAATGAATTTTCCAATTTTTGTTTGAGCACATTTATTTCCTGCATGTTAGACCTCGCAACAAGCATGTCATCTACATACAATAACAATATAATATAGCTGCCATCATTTTGCTTTTTCAGATAAACACAATGATCAGAGTGACATCTATTATAACCTTGTTTAGACATAAACTTGTCAAATTTTAGATACCACTAACTTGGAGCCTGTTTTAAGCCATACAAGCTCTTCTTTAACCTGCACACCAATTTTTCTTTCCCTTTGACCTCATATCCTTCTGGTTGTTGCATGTATATCTCTTCCTCCAAATCTCTATGGAGAAATGTTGTCTTTACATCTAACTGTTCAAGATGTAACTCTTCTACTGCTACAAGGCTTAAAATAGTTCTGATTGAAGTCATCTTAACAACAGGAGAAAATATTTCATCAAAATCAATACCTTTCTTCTGTGCAAACCCCTTCACCACAACTCTAGCTTTGTACCTATGTTTTACTCCATCTTCTTCCTTCAGCCTATAAACCCATTTATTCTGCAATGTAATTTTACCTACGGGCAACCTGACTAAGTCCCAAGTCTGGTTATGCATTAAGGAGTCCAGCTCTTCTTCCATGGCTAGCTCCCACTTCTTCCTTCTTTCAACCTGCATTGCTTCTTCATAACATGCAGGTTCACCAGAACCAGTCAACAATAAATAATATAATGAAGGAGAGTATCGTTTAGGTGGTCTACTTATCCTGGTAGATATTCTAACACCACTTTCTGGTGTTTGAGGTGCCTGTTGCTGTTGTGGTGGTTGCTGCTGCTATGGTTGTTGATTATTATTATTTTCAAGCACCTTTACTTTTTCAGTTATCTCATCAAGAAATATGTATTCCTTGCTTTCTTTTTCCTATTTCTTTTCCTGCAACTGATTCTTATACAAGACCTTTTCATTGAATATTACATCTTTGCTCCTAATGATTTTGTGATTTTCATAATCATATAAGCGATAACCAAAATCATTAACACCATATCCCATAAAGGTACATTTCTTTGATTTTTCCTCAAGCTTTGTTCTATTTTCTTTATTAATATGGACAAAGGCCTCACAACCAAAAGGCTTTAAAAAAGAGTAGTTTACCTTTTTACCTGTCCATGCTTCCTCTGGAATACCACCATCCAAGTAACTTGAAGGCCCTTTGTTTATTAGATAAACAACAGTATCTACATCATCTGCCCAAAATTGTAAAGGTAATCCTACATGCAATCTCATTCACCTTGCATGCTCCATGATTGTTCTGTTCATCCTTTCTGACACACCATTTTCTTCTGGTGTTCTTGGAACTGTCTTCTCTCTATGAATTCCATGCTCTGAATAGTACCTATCAAACTCTTTGCTGAAATATTCACCTCCATTGTCTGATCTGAGACACTTCAACTTCTTTCCTGTCTCAATCTCAACCAAATATTTCCATTTCTTGAAAGTATCAAATACATTAGATTTATTTTGAATACAATAAATCCAAGTTTTTCTAGTTGTGTCATCAATAAACGTAACATAATAGTGAGAGCCACCAAGAGATGATGCCTAAGCAGGTCCACATACATATGTATGCACAAGCTCCAACTTTTCGCTCTTCTTATCTTTCCCAACTCTAATAAATGTGACTCTCTTTCGTTTTCCATAAATGCAATTTTCACAAAAATCTAAATCAACATTCTTCAAACCTGGCAACAAATTTCTTGAGTGAAGAATCTTCATCCCCTTCTCACTCATGTGTCTGAGCTTATGATGCCATAATGTTGCATCTACTCCTTTGGATGTTAAAGCATTAACAGAGTTATAAATACCATTGCATAAATACAATGTACCAACCTTTTCGCCTTTTTCTATTACCAGGGCTCCTTTGGTGACCTTCCAAGCTTTATCTGTGAAAGTTGTCACACAACTTTCACCGCCTAACTACCCTATTCAAATCATATTTTTCTTTAGATCTGGAACATGCCTTACCTCCTTTAATAGCCATTGGTTTCCATTCTGCTATTTTACAAGAACGTTACCCATTCCAACAATTTTACAGGGTTTATCATCACCCAAAAAGACTTGTCCAAAATCTCCTTAAACATAGTCATGAAAATATTTCTTATTAGGTGTGGCATGGAATGAGGCCTCTGAATCTACTACCCAGGAATCACTAACATTTTTGAAAGAAAGAATCAAAGAATCTTGTAACACATCACCTGTCACATTTGCTTCATTATTGTTTTCTTGTTGCGCGTCTCCTTCTTTTCCCTTCCGAGATCTACAGTATTTCTTTAGGTGTCCTTTCTTTCCGCATTTCCAGCACACTATCCCTGATCTGGACTTGGATCTACCTTTTCTTGAATTTATGCGATATCCTGAGCTCTTTCCTCTTTCCATTCTCCTTCCTCTAGACTCTACACTCAAAGCATTACCCGATGTCTCACTGGAGCTTTTCCATCGCATTTCCTCGATAAGGATAGAACCAACAACATCATCAAACTTCAAAGTACTAGATCCAAAGACAGAGTTACTAATGGCCATTACTAAACCATTCCAACTCTCTGGCAATGAGCACAAGAATAAAAAAGCTTTAACTTCATCATCAAAGTTTACCCCTACAGAACCTAACTGACTCGTAACTGTATTAAAATTATTTAAATGGTCTGCAATAGATCCACCTTCTGACATCTTCATATTAAATAGTCGTTTCATAAGAAACACCTTGTTTGAGGCCGAGGGTTTTTCATATAGTTTCGCCAACATCTGCATCAAACCCTATGTTGTTGTTTCCTTTGAAATATTGAAGGAGACTGATGCCGCAAGGCACAACCGTACTGTTCCGAGTTCCTCTCTATCGAGAATGTTCCATTCCGTGTCTGTCATGGCCGCCGGCTTCTTTGTTTTTCTACTCAATGTTAGGTACATATCTTTCTGATACAGATAATCTTCCATCTGCATCTTCCACAGCGAGAAGTTTTGGCTGTTAAATTTCTCGACCCTAAACTTACCATCTTCTGCCATTGCTCCCACTCGAACTAGGAACCCTTCTTTCCTGCGAGTTTATCAGCCAAATATACCTCCGGCTCTGATACCAGTTGTTAGAAAATTATATATTATGGAGCAATGTAACACATAAAATATGCGGAAAATACAAGCACACAAAATACATAAAACTAGAGAGACACAGATATAAATGGTTCACCCAGTTTGGGCTACGTCCATCCCAAACAACTAGTCCTTCCTTTCTATTATCTAGAAAAATGAAGAGAAAATCTACAACAGATCCATTGTAATATCCTCTACTCTCTCTCACAGTCTCCCTATCTATTTCCCGCTCAGAGAATGCACATGTAATACCCAGCCACAATACAATACCCTCATACAAAGAGAGGGGTTGCCTTCTAGGGCAAAAAACCCTAAACTAAACATGACTTCTACCATCGGATCATCTACCTAATGAACGACCCAGATTGACTAGAAATTACTATACTTTTACAAGGACATTTTACATTTTCTTTTATCTTTAGGGGCGCTGCCCCTGAAACCCCCCTCCAAGGGGGGGCGCCATAAATCTGCTATCGCACCTCCATGGACCCCCCATGGCAGCGATTAATTATGGGTGGCGTTTCCACCCCATTTAAGGTACCAAGGTCCAATGTTGTGATACAAAGTAAGCAAGATAATCAGGCTCCACACCCACCACTCACAACCTTCATTATCCTAATTCTATCAGTTCACTGAATATCTTCGCCTATGCCTTCTATAAAATCACCTTCTGTTTCAATGGAAATCTTGTTTCAGCCTATTTACCCCATTTCTACCTCCATTTCATTCCCTCCCCCCCCACATTCTACCATTCCTATCCTTTTTTTTATTAGTCCGTCTCCCTCTAAAGACCCCAATTTCCCTTCATTATCCTTTCATTTCCCTCTAAGAAAAACCCATTTTTTCCTTCACTAAATCCTTCATTTTCCCTAAAACAAACCCTTTTTAAATCATCAAAAACATTTTTTTGGTTTAAAAATACCCTCCTTACCTTTTGGAAACCTTAAAACAGCCTAAAAGCCCTCTTTTAAGCCTATTTTCGACCTTTTTAGGCTCTAAGCCCTTAAGAGCTTAAGATCCTCCGCCCCCTCTATTCATATGGAGAAAGCCCGAGACCAAGCACTTAAACTCTCTGCGCTAGCCCTTGGCCCCTTTTCTTTGGCTCTCGGTCACCTTATCTCTCCACGGGACCATGCCCCAGCACTAAGCTTTAGCCCCCATCAGCATCAGCAATTCACCTTTTTTCTTCGGTTCACTTTTGTTCTCCCTCGTCGATGCTCAACCTCTGATTGGATCCCCACCATCGATATACCAATATCAATATTTTTCGACACTCCTCCCTCATCCCTCCTCCTAGCCCTTTTTCCCTAGCCCTCCACACCTCACACCAGGTCCTTTCCCCCCCATAGGACCACATCCCCCTTCCTCTTTCCCTTACCCCACTCCATGACTTTTTCGACGCGTCCATGATCTATCCAATCCAATAGTCATCAGGGCACCTCCTCTTTTCCTCCATTTTCCATCTCATTACATCATAACATTTCTCCGACACATCCATACCGTCGATCTACGTGATCTGACGACCACCGTTGCTCCCGCAAGATCTTAAACTTTCAACCCCGCAGATTAACCTAGTCGCTCCATGACAAAGTAGCCCACGTCACTTTGGGCCCACCTCCCACTACTCCACCCACCAACCAATCTCCCTTTGGTAGTTGTCTTCCACCATCCCCTTCTCTCCCATGTAGCTTTCCAACTTTCGTGCATAACTATGACCATCGATCTAGATTGCCGAGATCGGACGACTCAAAATCATCTTTGTGCTCGATTTTATAAAATCCCTCAATGCACAGCTTCCACATGAAACCAGCGGTTTCCATATGGACATGCGACAAGCAATGAACCGTATCGCGTTCGATCATGGAAAAACTTATTACTACCCATTGGCAGCATGAAAATCGCTGATGTTTTTTTGAAAATCACTCTTGCCCAAATTTCGCACCAAACCCTTTTTCAAACCCTATTCTTCACGGTTTTCGCTATGAAATCCTCTCACGCCCCTCTCCCTCCTCCTCACTACTCCCTCCGCCCTTGTTGAAACCTCCAAACACAGTTTTGACCACAATCCCGCAGGTTTTGAGCTAATTTTGTGTTTTTTGTTGCAGGATTAATTAAATTTAAGGCCAAAAAGCCTTCCCACAGTCCATAAAGAGTCAGGGTCGAAGGTAGCAACCTTCTGTGGCCTAAATAACAAAGAGAAGAGACAAAAGGGTCAAAATTCAATGTTTTTGGCCAAAATTGTCCCATAAGTATTGGTTATATGTTAAAACCTCCAACACATAAACAAGCCCTCCAATGCAAAAAGCTACCTATACACAAGAAGACAAAGAAAATGCAGTTAAGAAAGAAGAAATCAAAGGTTTGAAAGAGTCCAAAAGCGTAAAAAGACAACATAAATATGATATTAAAGGCAGACAGAGGATTAAACGTTTAATTGGCAGATTAAGGAAGAAAAACACAGTTAAAGATAGAAAATTAAAAGGATAAATAAATAGAACAAATGGTTTAAGAAGGGATAAAGCAAAAGACAACAAAGAATATCAATTATTAAGGCAAACCAAGGCTAAACAGATCAGGCCTAGACACACTTTTAATGATTAAATTAAGGAAATATAGGCGTAAAAAAGCCTCGAATACATAAACAGAAGTAGTTATTCCCTTAATAAATCTAACTGCCAAGTATGGCTTACTTTATGTCTCAAAAGGCAAATAAACAGTTATTACATTAAAGAAGATATTTTAACTATCAGAACAATTAATGTAAAGATAGAAAAAGACCTCAAAGTCAATCTTTTCAACTATTTCATCCTCAGGAAGTAAAGACAGATTTATTACACAGAGGAGTAGTCGAGAGATATTCCCACCTTATGCCTTACATGGTTTTTAAGGATAGGAGTGCATTTATTATGTCATTAATAACATTTTTTGAACCCTAGATAGTTCCACCTCCTCAATTATAGTATAAATACTATTGTGGAAATCATTTGTAAGGGTTGGCTACTGGCATTCAAACTCTTTGCAGTTGTACATAGTCTGGCTGAAGATAAAGAAGAAATTGAAGTTTTTCGAAGACAGATGATGTTCTGACATGTTTTGTTAATGACAAGGCTCTATCATTCGATCCCTGAACATGGTTGTTGGTGATGTATTTTGATCTGTTAATGTTATTTCCTGTTTTCCATTTTTTTCCATCATTCTATACTTACATTAGAGTAAAAATTTTAGGCTACGAAATGTCTCCTACAAGCACCTTAGACATGTTTGCTCTTCACTGTCTTCATGTTTTCATCTGCTAAGGGTTTATTGAGTAGTTTGACTACTTTTCAACCCTAAAGTTGTTTTATTTCAGAAATAGTTCAAAAAGTTGGTTTCAAGAATGATTTATGGATTTCCCTTCTTACTTGCTCCCTCTTGAACAATTGTTTTTGAAGTCTCCCTTTAAAGTACCATTGTTTATAGTCTGCTAAAGAGGTCTGTTTTAATCATACCCTTTGTTCTTGCTTAGACAATTGTTTTGAAGGTATTTATAATTGCAGTCTTAGATGTTTAGGAGTTCCCTCTTCTATGAATGCAGTTATTTTTTAATCTTTAATGTGTTTCCTTATCCATGAAAGTGAAATCTTTGGATGAAATAGGGCGTTCCCCGACTCCTAGATTTCCTTCAAATACTCGTCTTGGAATTATTATTTTCTGAAGTGTGATTTCTAGAATTTATGGTTAGTCCTCTCTATGGAATGCCTCTTCATGTTATGATAATGTTTTAAGTCCCTTTGTTGAGAGGTACATACAATTAAGGATTCTTAACTTCCCTTAGTTCTACTTCTCCTTCTAAACCCTTAATTTCCATTTCATTATATCCGCCAAACCCAAGATCCACTGGCCAAGTTAGATTTTCCCTTTGATATCCCATATCTATTGATTGAGCTTGTTATAGCTTCTTCTTGACTCCATTTCCCAATGGCTTTGATATTTCCCCTTTCTATCCATGCTTCCTAGATCATTCATGTTCAACCAACCAAAACAAACAAATAAACTTGCACTTAATAACTAGCCTAAAATCAACCTTTTACAAGCATAAAGCTATATCTTTACAAACATATTGAGAGATCCCTTTTTTAGACTAAGAGGGCTATATCCTAGAGCTCCAAAGACTGGTTTATATGTTTCCTTGTCATTTACTATGCCAATTTGCTAAATCACACGACCCCAACATCTTGACGATCACGGTGGGACCTCTGAGTTCATAGTTTCCTAGAAAGCTCTTATAGACTCATTAGTCCATCAACAACCATAGAAACTTAGAAAACCCCCAAAAAAATTCAGATTGGTTTCATAATAAACATTGGTGGTGGACCATAGAACATTTTACCTCCAAAACAAGCTAAAAATTTCCACTTGGTGACCCCATTGGCCTCCAGTAGGCCTACTACTTCACTAGTCCTAGTAAACTCCCCTGGGGATGCATTGAGCAAACCCAATCATAATGTTGGTGGACAAAAAAGTTCAAATATTCCACCTGGAAACTCCACAACTTCCAAAAGACCTAATGAATCCACTGGTAGAAAACTCTAGACTAGTTCAAAAGATTCAGTAACCCTTTCTAATTTACAAACATGATTCCAAGGATACAACGAAGATATGCCCCAATGAGTAGAGATCATATCCCTCGGTTCCCTCATCAGATGCCACAAGTGTGTTGGGATGATAACCTTCCTATTTTTCAAGGTGAAAAGTTTGATGACCCATTATTACATGTCATCAAATTTCATATACATATATGGAAGGTAAAAACTAAATGGTATGAAGACTGCCTTATGAAAATGTTCATGTTAACATTAGAAGGAAATGCAAGGGATTGGTATGAATGGTTAGAACCTAAGAGCTTGTTTTCTTTAAAATACATGCACCAAGTATTTTATGAGCAATATAAAGAAAACTCTTCATCTTTATCATGGACTGCAAATTGTTGTGATCAATCTCAAAACATCATACGATACCTATCATATATTGATGAGGATTTGGTTAATATGCATTCTGAGGATCTTTTAGCAGCCATTCATGAATTTCATACCCAAGACAGCTATCTCAAGAACCTAGATGAATCAATTGAGGAAGAAATCAATCAAGGAATAAAGGAAATTCCTCAAGATATCCCTACCAGCATAAATAATGATTCATCATCCCTTCTAGGTGAGGCTAATTTAAATATTGATGATCTAGAACAACCCATGTTTTTTCCAGATCAAGAACAAACTCAACCACTACAAGACATAGATGATGAGCAAGATTTCAAAGAGAACAACGAGGAAGATTGTCAAGAAGGTATTGATTGCCTACCTATACCTTGTGTTTTACTATTAAAAGAAATTTATGAACAAGCTGCAAACATAAACAAGGAACAGTACCCCGAGGAAACAGTGAGCCATCTTGAACTCACAAAATCTGAAATAGGAGAAGAGACAACACAACTAGAGCCTCTAGCTTTATGTTATAACTCATTTCATATTATTAAAGAATAATGGCATCCTGATAATCTATTAGAAAAAACTCATGAATCCCATGTTCAAAATGACTATCACAAAGATCAAGAGGAGTTGTTTGAGAGTAAAAAAGATAAGGAAATAGAAAAAAATCCTCAAGATCCAATTGAAAAGACAAGTATTCATTCACCTTTCCTTCTAGGTGAGGCTTAAGAAGACATCCAGCTTCAAAATCATCCTTCACAAGAGAAAAAGGACTGTTGTACTTCTGCCCAAGGCCAAATAAAAATTCCTCCTCTTTTGACAGAGGAAGAAATTGATCAAATATTAAGTAAACAGCCAGCCCTCCAAACTTCATTTGAACAAAACACTTCTATTCATCTACCTACTGAACCTTGTTGTCTTGAGCCAGAAAATAAACTTGTAGATCATCTTAAAGAAAAACACAATGATAACCCAATATGCTTGATTCGTGAATTTTTTTATACTAATGATTTTCCAATTTTTTATCAATCTCATGATGATGATGAGCTCCAAACAGAAACTAATCATGCAAGGCAAGCAGCAGTGGATTGGTGTCATGAATTTCATTACCATTAGAATGAAAGTAGTAATCAAGCAATGCAGCCCATCAGAAATATCTTTCACATAATTGGAAATCAGCAATCTATTAGTTGTAATGTTGAGATTGAGAAGAAAGAGGAATTTCTTGAGCAAGCTGAAGATAAGGAGCCTTTTCCTAAAAAATTTGAGGAAATGAAAGATACCCTTGCTAGAGAATATGATGATCTCTTCACATAGTACAGTCCACTGAATTAGAGCATACCAGGACTACAAGAGGACATCACTGGAATATATGATGAGTTTGACAATTGAGATAATAATGAAGATGAGGAATGAGTTATTTCTCAAAAGAGTCTTAAGCTTGATCCAGTGGAGGAAAAAATAAGCTTGGTTGAAACCTATCTTCAAAATATTCATAACCAGACATTGTTTCAAGACCCCTATGCTCATTTCTTGAAGATATTTGAAGAAGGGATAAAGGTTGTTAAGAAGAATGTATTACCAAAAGCAAGAAGATTTTCTAGCATCGTTGCTAAAAAACAAGTGAGATTGGAGTGGCCCTTTTTTTTATCCAGCATGCTCAAAGAGATGAGCAAATACTAGTCATGGAACCATCTAATTGACTGGATGTATTGGAAAAGAGAATTGGTCAGCTAAACATGTAAATATTTTACAGTTAGATTAGGTTAGATAGGAAAGCAAATAATCTCATCCCATGAGCATTTATTTAGTTCTTGTTTTTACTTTGAAAGAAAAAGAAAAATACAAACACAATAGAAAATCAGAAAAGATGGCAGATATAAAAGAAGAAATGTACAACCCCATACCAAGAAAGAGAAAATTCTAAAAGTGTGCAAGATTAAATACCACTACTAAAGAAAACACTTCATAGCCTAATCATGACTAGATAGATTTCAATTTACTGCTGATAAGCTAGTGAATAAGATTTTTTAAACTGTTTAATCTTGGCTTATCAGTAGAATAGATTAGGATAGAAGAAAAAATGGTTCTAATATGCTAAAAATTTGAACCAGGGAAAGAAGAAATAAGGATGTAATTTTGAGATCTTAAGCCTTCACAATTTCTTTTTAATTTTATGCAAATAAAGTCTATTTGTAGCTTGTACATACAACCATAGACACCATGGAAAATCAAATAGTCTAATCCTGATTTGACAATGTTTACATTTCTATTTTAGAATATAGAGAATGAAAATCTGTCAAAAATCTTAATCTTGGCAGATAATAGATTAGGTAGAGAATATTTAGATTCCAACTGTTTAATCTGAACTATTGGAAGAAATAAGGGTAGCATTAGATAGTTTTATCTTTCTATTTTCAAAAAATAAATATGTAAAAGAGTTTGCTAGTTCAAATGCACTCAAAAGAAGAAAAAATGCTAGGACAAATAGTTGTAGGTAGGTAGAGGTGCTACCTTAAATATTTTTTAATACTGCAGGTCATTGAAGAAATGTCAAAATGCAAAGAAAATCAGGAAGAAAACAAAGAATGTTGCACAATGGATAAAGAACTGGTCTGCTGGAAGCGAGAGATTGACGAGCTGAGGTTCTGGACACCTAAAAGGAAAGTTGTCCTCCCCAAGTGGAGCCACTGTTAGTCATCCATAATTTTTGATTTTATCCAAAGATGACTAAGTTGGTGACCCCAGATTTCTAGAAACAATATTGCAGAAACATTGTGACTTCTAGAAATCTCACAACCTTCATTATCCTAAGTCTATCAGTTCACTCAATATCTTCACCTATGCCTTCTAAAAAATCACCTTCTATTTCAAAGGGAAGCTTTTTTAAGCCTATTTATCGCATTTCTTACTCCATTTCATTCCCCCCCCATTCTACCATTCCTATCCCTATTTTTATTAGTCCTTTTCCCTCTAAAAAACCCCAATTTCCCTTCATTAGCCTTTTATTTCCCTCTAAAGAAACCCATTTTTTCCTTCACTAAATCCTTCATTTTCCCTAAAAAAACCTTTTTAAATCATCAAAAAACCTTTTTTGGTTTAAAAATACCCTCCTTACCTATCGGAAACCTTAAAAAAGGCCTAAAAGCCCTCTTTTAAGCCTATTTTCGACCTTTTTCGGCCCTAAGACTTTAAGAGCTTAAGATCCTCTGCCCCCTTTGTTCATATGGCCAAAGCCTGAGACCAAGCACTTCAAATCTCCATGCTAGCCCTTGGCCCCTTTTCGTTGGCTCTCGGTCACCTTATCTCTCCACGGGACCATGCCCCAGTAGCAGGCTTTAGCCCCCATCGGCATCGGCAATTCACTTTTTTTCTTCGGTTCACTTTTATTCTCCCCCATGAATGCTCAACCTCCAATTGGATCCCCACCATCGATCTACCAAGATCGAAAGTTGTCGGCACTCCTCCCTCATCCCTCCTCTTAGCCTTTTTTCCCTAGCCCTCCACACCTCGCACCTGGTCCCTTTCCCCCACAGGACCACATCCCCCTTCCTTTTTCCCTTACCCCACTCCATGATTTTTCTGATGCATCCTCGACCATCGATCTATCCAATCCGACGGTAATTAGGGAACGTCCTATTTTCCTCCATCTGCCATCTCATCACATCATAACATTTCTCCGACGCATCCACACCGTCGATCTGCGTGATCTGACCACCACCATTGCTCCCGCAAGATCTTAAACTTTCAACCCCACAGATCAACCTAGCTGCTCCATGACAAATTATCCCACGTCACTCCGAGCCCACCTCCCACTACTCTGCCCGCCAATCAATCTCCCTTCGCCAGCTGTCTTCCACCATCCCCTTTTCTCCTATGCATATTTCAACTTTCATGCATAACCATGACTGTCGATCTAGATAGCCCACATTGGATGGCTCAAAATCATCTTCACACTCGATTTTATAAAATCCCTCAACGCATAGCTTCAACGCGAAACCAATGGTTTCCATATGGAAATGTGGCAAGCGATGAACCGTCTCACGTTCGATTGCGGCAAAACTGCTAACCACCCATCGGCAACGCGAAAACCACCGATGGTTTTCTGAAAACCACTCTCGCCCAAATTTCGTGCCAAACCCTTTTCCAAACCCCGTCCTTCGTGTTTTTCGCTATGAAATCCTCTCATGCACCTCTCCCTCCTCCTCACTGCTCCCTCCGCCCCTGCTGAAGCCTCTGAACACTGTTTTGACCACAATCACACAGGTTTTGAGCTAATTTTGTGTTTTTTGTTGCAAGTGTAATGAAATTTAAGGCCGAAAAGCCTTCCCACAGTCCATAAAGAGACATGGTCGAAGGTAGCAACCTTTTGTGGCATAAATAACAAAGAGAAGAGACAAAAGGGTCAAAATTCAATGTTTTTGGCCAAAATTTTCTCATAAGCATTGGTTATATGTTAAAACCTCCAGCGCATAAACAAACCCTCCAATGCAGAAAGATACATGTACACAAGAAGACAAAGAAAATGCAGTTAAGACAGAAGAAATCAAAAGTTTGAAAGAGTCCGAAAGTGTAAAAAGACAACATAAAGATGATAATAAAGGCAGACAGAGGATTAAAGGTTTAATTGGCAGATTAAGGAAGAAAAACATAGTTAAAGACATAGAATTAAAAGGATAAAGAAATAGAAGAAATGGTTTAAGAAGGGATAAAGCAAAATACAACAAAGAAGATCAATTAAAAAGGAAAACCAAGGCTAAACAAATCAGGCCTAGACACACTTTTAATGATTAAATTAAGGCAAGATAGGCCTAAAAAAGCCTCAAATACATCAACAAAAGCAGTTATTCCCTTAATAAATCTAACTGCCACCTATGGCTTACTTTATGTCTCAAAAGGAAAATAAACAGTTATTACATTAAAGAAGATATTTTAACTGTGAGAACAGTTAATGTAAAGACAAAAAAAGAACTCAAAGTCAATCTTTTCAACTATTTCATCCTGAGGAAGTAAAGACAGATTTATTACGCAGAGGAGTAGTTGAGAGATATTCCTACCTTATGCCTTGCATGGATTTTAAGGATAAGAGTGCATATATTATGTCATTAATAACATTTTTTGAACCCTAGATAGTTCCACCTCCTCAATTACTGTATAAATACTACTGTGGAACTCATTTGTAAGGGTTGGTTGCTCGCATTCGAACTCTTTGCAGTTGTACATAGTCTGGCTGAAGATTAAGAAGAAATTGAAGTTTTTGGAAGAAAGATGATGTTTTGACATGTTTTGTTAATGAGAAGGCTCTATCATTCGATCCCTGAAGATGGCTTTTGGTGATGTATTCTGATCTAGTAATTTTATTTCCTATTTTCCATTTTGTTCCATCATTCTATACTTATAGTAGAGTAAAAATTTTAGGCTAAGAAATGTCTCCTAGAAGAACCTTAGACCTGTTTTCTCTTCACTGTCTTCATGTTTTCATCTACTAATGGTTTATTGAGTAGTTTGACAAATGTTTCGTGAGACTGTGGATAATCCAGCAAACTCTCGAGTAAACAATAACCACAGGAGCTTGAAAACCAAAATACTTTTCAATCGTGAAGGTTGTTTATTTCAGAAATAGTTCAAAAAAATGGTTCCAAGAATGATTTATGGTTTTCCCTGCTTACTTGTTGCCTCTTGAAAAATTGTTTCTGAAGTCTCCCTTTAAAGTACCATTTTTTATAGTCTACCAAAGAGGTCTGTTTTAATCATACCCTTTGTTCTTACTTAGACAATTGTTTTCAATGTCTTCTTAATGACAGTCTTAGATGTTTAGGAGTTCCATCTTCTATGAATGCAGCTATTTGTGAATCTTTAATGTGTTTTCTTATCCATTAAAGTGAAATATTTGGATGAAATAGGGCGTTCCCCGACTCCTACATTTGCTTTGAATAGTTTTTCTTGGAATTATTATTTGCTGAAGTGTGATTTCTAGAATTTATGGTTAGCCCTATCTATGGAATTCCTCTTCATGTACTGATAATTTTTTAAGTCCCTTTGTTGAGAGGTACATACAATTAAGGATTCTTAACTGCCCTTAGTTCTACTTCTCCTTCTAAACCCTTAATGTCCATTTCATTTTATCCACCAAACCCAAGATGCACTGGCCAAGTTAGATTTGTCCTTTGATATCCCATATCCATTGATTGAGCTTGTTATAGCTTCTTCTTGACTCCATTGCCCAATGGCTTTGATATTTCCCCTTTCTATCTATGCTTCCTAGATCATTCATGTTCAACCAACCAAAAAAAACAAACAAACTTGCACTTAATAACTAGCCTAAAATCAACCTTTTACAAGCATAAAGCTATATCTTTACAAACATATTGAGAGATCCCTCTCTGAGACTAGGAGGGCTAGATCCTAGAGCTCTAAAGACTGGTTTATATGTTGCCTTGTCATTTAGTATGCCAATCTACTAAATCACAGGACCCCAACAGTCTCTTTTCATTTGCCAATGCATTTTCCAATTTCCATGGCCATAAATAAAGCACAAGTGATTCCCACTATAATATTTTGTGTGCCATTCAACATGGAATATGTGTCCCATGTCATTGGTCTTATTTTATTTATATGGAAAATCAACGAGGGGTTGTTAAAAAACCCTCCCCCTTGGGGGAACACCATCCTCTATGGTTCACATGGAGCTTTATAACAAAAATCAATGCAGCATTTACATCATATCAAATTTTCGAACCATGAACACCATAGTGCATATTGAAGCTTTATAACGCAACTCATTGTCATATGTACAATACATATGCATATATATACATAACCAAAACACATAAACCAAACACATGTACTAACACATCTACTCAACCAACAGCTAAGGAAGGATACATATCCATCATTTCATCATCCATCTCCCATGTAGCTTCATAAGGCCCATAGTGCTTCCACTGAACTTTAAGTTGGTCGATTGCTTGATTCTCAAGCATGAGTTGTTTGTTCTAAAAAATGCACTAAGTTTCTCGCTAGAATTCTCCTTATGGTTCCACATAAAATACGGAACATTCAATCGCATGATCAACATCATTCAGATATATCTTAAGCAACAAAACATGGAAAATATAATGGAATTTCAGTATTGGCGGTAGTGCAAGTCTATATTCCACTCCTCCAATCCTCTCGAGGATCTCAGATGGCCTAAAATACCGAGGTGCCAACTTCACACATGACCCAATTCTAAGGGAACTCCTCTTGGATTCCATGTGCAAGTAGGCATGCTCCCCATGGTGAAACTCATTGAACCGTTGTCATAATGTTTATTTATGTCTAGTGGTGCCTTTAAATTTCTTTTAATAACGTGCATTCCCTCCTTTATCTCAACAATACGTCTAGTCCAATAAACACCATGCTCACTAGATTTTTCACTAGATCACTACAGTTTATAGGAGTATTGCAACTCTACCCATAAAGAGCCTCAAATGGAATCATCCTCAAGGATTCCTCATACCCATTACCATATGCAAATTCGACCAATGGAAGATACTCCTCCCACTTCTCTATTGATGCATGACATACATCTTCAATATGTCCTCAAGAATCTTGTTAACTCTTTCTCTTTGTCCATATGTACAAAGATAATAAGCTGTAATGAAATCCAACTCTCTTCCCAATCATACAAAAATAATTAGGAATAAATATATAATGCATTAAAATGTGATCATTAAAAAAAAAACTATTAAATAAATATAATTTAAGTTACATGATGTGGTGTTCCTATGGGAAGCCTTATATAGTTGACATAGGTAGTTCTCTCAAGTTTAGAATAAGGGAGCGTGTTGTGGACATTGCATATAATCACTCTCTCTCATTAGTCTAAGCATAGATTGCCCTTCCTAAGATTTCTCAATATCAACACAAAAAATTTAGGTAAACTACTAAAATAGAGAGAGAATGTAGCCAATGATCTTAAAAGACATAGATGATGATTAGAGAATCATTAAAAATTAGATCCCTACTCTTTCTTCTAAACATTCTTAATTTATTTTTTCTTTTTTTTTTCAATTTTTTTTTTCATTCAATTTATATTTATAGTTTTTTATTATTTTCTAGTTTTCTATATAGAAATATATTTTATTTATTATTAAACGTAAATTTATTATTAACCTTAATTTATATTTAATTGGCTTAAATGTTAATTATTTGTAATTATTTTATCTATTTTTAAATATGATAATTGGATTAAAGTTTATAATATTATTTTTATTTCTACTTTATCTTTTTTAATATTCTTTTTTTGACTTAATTTATGAGACTATGTGGGATGGAAGTTCTTCTTACATGGTGAAGTACATGAAGAAGTGGTGATTGAGGCTATGTGATTCATTTCAGTAGTTTCAATCTGAGTTCTTCAAGAATGTGACGAAGGATGTGACCATAGATGCAATAAGCACTAAGTAAACTATTAAAAATAACTTAACCCAATTGAATGCCAAAACATAGTGTCTAATTATTTAATAACTTTTAAAATATTGTGTATTTAGTTGTGGTTTTATTTTACCATTATATTTATATTTTTTTAATTTAATTTATGTTTATGTAATATCTTTTTTTGCTATTGAAAACATTTTAGTATATTGCATTTTTCTCTCTATTTTTTTTGTTTATTAATTTTGTTATTAATTAATAACTAAATAATTGGTTTCTTTACTTTCCATAGATAGACCAAAGTTTGGTTTCTTTATTAAAGTTAATTTATAAACGTTAATTTATAGTTAATTTAGCTTACCTTTTATTTATTTTTAATAATTTTGTTACTTTTATTTAGGTTCACACTACCAATGTACAAATGTTATAATATTACTTTATTTTATTTTTATTTTACTTATTCTTATTTTTCTTTAAATTTAGATTTTTTTGAGTTGTGAGCCTAGAGTCAAAATTTGGAGTAATCTACCATTTTTTCCTAAAAAAATATGAGGTTGCCTAAATCCTGGTTTTAGAGGGGAAATGGATTCATCAACATCAAAAACATGTAGGACATCCAATATATTTAACATCCATTATTTAAAAAAAATAGCTATATTTTACCAAAATATTACCTAATTTTCCAATTTTACATGTCATATTGGAATATGTGTCAATATATTGGAGAATGATAAGGACTCCACATCATGGGGGTGTGCCTCAGAGCATTCTTGGAGAGTACACCTCCTTTCATGGACATATCCTCTCACAAATATATTTATATACATTGTGATCTATGTAATTTTAAATGACATGTTGGAAATGTGTGAATGTATTCCACAATGATAGAGAGTCTAAATTATGGGATCCTACCCCAAAAACATTCTTGAACAACACAGTTGCATTCATTGAGATTTCCTCTCACAAATGAATTTATGTACATTTGGGTCTATGCCATTTTAAATGTGAGATTGGAATATGTATCAATATATTGAATAATGACATAGAATGCACTTCATGAATTTGTTAGAAATGAGCATTAATTGAAGGCACATGTGAGTTCATTGACATATCCTTTCACAAATGGATTACTGTACAATGGTAACAATGTCATTTTACATGGCATATTGGAATACTTCCCAATTTATTAAATAACAACAAATAGTCTCAGAAATAAATTTATAGCCATTATGTAATGAGGCCATAATCTCCACCCACTAAAATTTTAAAGAAATATGGGAGTTGGTGGAAATATATTCACCACCATCAATAAGAAAATTTTAAATAAATATGGGATTTGGTGGAAATGGATCCAACACTATCAACAACCACTTTTTGGAGTTTTCCTTCATTTTATATCCTCAATGTGCAAATCTGGATTTGTGTTATTTAAATTGGTTTTTGGGCTATATATATATGAATTCAACAAGCTAAAAAACATGTAGGGAAATTAGACAAACTTGTGATTTCAATGAATTTATGTAGAATATGAAATGGCTACTACTCTCTAAGCCAGCTAATAAACTAGAATGATTATGACATATAAAAAAACAATGAAAGACAATAAAACTAAAAACACAAATCAAATGAGATCACTACTCAACTTGTAAATATCACATTGCTTCATCTATGTAAATACATTTTTATATAATAAACCTATTACTAATTCTATTTTTATCAAATACTAATTATTTATTCTGACTACTGCCAATGATTCTGAGCACTCGCCATCCTAATAATTTGCTACACTAATTCTTAATAACATAGAATCACAAAATTTGCTGACTAATTTCAGCAATTAAGAATTATTCTCAACACTCCCCCTTAATACTTAATGAGGGCTTACTAACTTATCTCTTAGTGCCAAAAATTGATCTTTTGCAACTGCTTTGGTGAAGATATCTGCTAGTTGATGCTTAGTATTTATGTGCTTCAATTCAACATCATTCTTCTGCACCAAATTCTGAATGAAGTGATATTTCATGTCAAAATGCTTTGTCTTGCTGTGATGAACGAACTGGATTCTTTGCTAACTTGATGGCACTAATATTATCACAATAAATCATTGTAGGCTGAATTTTCTTCTCTCGAATTTCTTCCAAAATTTTTCTGAGCCACACAACTTGTGTACCTGCTGAAGTAATTGCAACATACTCTGCTTCTGTGGATGAGAGGGCAACAATGCTTTGTTTTCTTGAGCTCCAAGTAATCAAACCAGAACCAAAGGAGAAACAATTTCCAGATGTGGAATTACAGTCATCCACACTACCTACCCAATCTGAATCACTAAATCCAACAATATTGAACTTTTCAGTATAGTAGTAATGAATACCAAAATTTAGAGTGTCTTTCACATACCTTAAAATTCTCTTGGCTGCCTGCATATGTATTTTAGATGGAGTTGTCATATACCTTGAAACAAGTGAAACTGAAAATGCAATATCAAGTCTTGTGTGGGTTAGAAACATCAAGCTCCCCACAATACTTCTGTAAGTTGTCTCATCAACTAAATCAGCACCATCATCCCTACATAATACAACTCCTTGAGCACTTGGAGTAGGGGATCCATTACAATCAAGCATATCAAATTTCTTCAACATATCATGTGCATACTTTTTCTGGCAAATGAAAATTTGATCCTTAGTTTGATAAACCTCCATTCCTAGAAAATATTTCATGAGACCTAGATCTTTGATCTCAAATTCATTCATCATAGCAACTTTGAACTCATGATTCATTTAATAACTACTACCCATATACAATAGATCATCAGCATACAAAATTATGATCAAAATATCAATACCTTCCTGTTTGTAGTAAAGGGTAGGATCATTCTTTCTTCTCTGGAAGCCTTTCTCCTGAAAGTATCCAACAATCGTAGCATACCACGCTCTTGGTGCTTGCTTGAGACCATAAAAATCCTTTTTCAACTTGTAGACATGATTCTCTTTTCATTCCACTTCAAAACCTTGTGGCTTCTCCACATATACTTCCTCTTCTATGTACCCATTCGAGAAGCACTTTTCACGTCCATGTGATGTAGGCTCCACCTTTTTTGAGCTGCTAATGAAATCAACATTCTAATGGTCTCTTGTCTTGCTACTGGTGCAAATGTCTCTTCATAATCAATTCCATACTTTTGTGTGAATCCTTTGGCAACTAATCTTGCCTTGTGTATTTCAACACTCCCATCACTATTAAATTTGGTCTTGTAGACCTATTTGGTGCCAATCTTTTTCTTGTCATGTGGAAGCTCTGTCAATTCCCAAGTGTCATTCCTGTGAATGGAATCTATCTCTTCTTGCATAGCTTGCACCAAAACCTCATTAGTACATGCATCTTCAAAACATGATGGTTCAAAATCAGCCTTGGCTAATAAAGCAAAATTCACTGTCTCACCTATTGGGTTTTCATCATGTGATTGATTTGCAGTCCTGTGATATATGTCACTCAATCTCCTTACCTTCCTTGTAGAACTTGGAGAATAAGTTGGAATTGAACTTGATGTTGATGAAATTGATGAAGGACTGCTTGGTGGAGTTAAACTTCTAGATACAGAAGCATTAGTTGGTTGCTCAATATCAGCAATTATATCATCATTCAAAAAAAAAAAAATCTTCTCAACATGGCCTTTTTGATGACCATAAACTCCCCCTTCATCAAAAATTACATCTTTTGATACAATAAGATTTTTAGTGAGGGGATTATACAATTTATAAGCCTTGCTTGTCTCACTATACCCAATGAAAATGCATAACTCACTCTTTGCATCCAACTTTTTCCTATTTTGATCAGGTACATGCACATAAGCCAAACAACCAAAAACTTTGAAATGATTAACATTAGGCTTTTTTTCATACCAAGATTCATAAGGAGTCATCTTCTCTAGTGCACTAGTGGGGCTACGATTGAGGATGTACACTGTTATAGCAACTGCATCTCCCCAATAAGAATTGCTCAATCCCTTAGTTTGTAACATGCACCTTGCCATTTCAACCACAGTGTGATTCTTCCGTTCAGCTACGCCATTCTGTTGGGGTGTGTATGATGTAGTATGTTGCCTCCTGATGCCATTCATATCACAATAACTCTGGAAAGCTTTTGAGCAGAATTCTCCTCCACGGTTAGTCCGCAAACATTTGATCTTGGACCCTGTCTCATTTTCTACAAGTGCCTTGAGCTTTTTGAATGTATCCAAGGCTTCACTTTTGGCCTTCAAAAAATATACCCAACAATTTCGTGAGTAATCATCAATAAAAGTGATGAAATATGATGACATACCCAAACTATTAGTCTGCATAGGACCACAGATGTTTGAATGAACAAGCTGAAGGGGATGATGAGCCCTCCATGCACTTCCCTTTGGGAACCTTTCCCTTGCATGCTTGCCTTTAGCACATCCTTCACAAACCTCCTTATGCTCC
This sequence comes from Pinus albicaulis, assembly GCA_034641835.2. NCBI lineage: Eukaryota > Viridiplantae > Streptophyta > Pinopsida > Pinales > Pinaceae > Pinus > Pinus albicaulis. The sequence goes on from CM076569.1 coordinate 617,048,021, forward strand.
TCTACCTTGGGCAAACGAGAAACTAATGCATTTGAGGTTAGAAGCTTCAAACTATGAAAATTTAAATGCCCATACCTGAGATGCCATAGCCAACTTGAATCCTCATAAGCCATATTTGCAAGGGTGTTGCTATGTTCATCAAACCTTAAGGGAAACATCCTATTTCTTTTCATAGGCACAACAGTGATCACCCTATTTCCCTTATTCTTATCATAGATAGTACATGTCTTATTTTCAAAGTCTACTTTATAATTTTTCTCACATAGCTGCCCAACACTTAACAAATTGTGCTTCAATTGTGGAGTATAATAAATATCATGAATACTCTTTATACCTTCTTTTGTCTGGATCTCCACAGCTCCTTTGGCAGCAACCTCCAAATATTTATCATCACCAAGCTTGACCTTAGATTTAAAACTTCCATCCTTGGCTGAAAACAATTTCTCATTCCCTGTCATATGGTTAGAGCATCCACAATCTATGTACCAAACATCTTTGCTAGTATTTTCACCTATGGCATAAGATAAAAATAAGTGATCTGGAGGATACTCATTACTTTCTTGAGTATAGTTAGCATTTTTACCTACTTTCAATCTGCATTCTCTTTCAAAGTGTCCATATCTATTACAATAGTAACATTGGACATTTCTCTTATCAAATCTACCTCTTCCTATGAAACTACCTCTGCCTCTACCTCTAGAAAATTTTTGGCTTTGCCATTTACCTCGATCTTGATTGGTTTTGGCACTACTGCTACTTGCATCTTCATTATGTGTAATTTTTAATTTAGAGGAAAAAGCTTTCTCAACAACTTCAAAAGTTTCTTTCAATCTTTCTTCATGAGACATGAGAGATCCAATCAATTGATCAAAATTTAATTGTGTCAAATCCTTGCTTTCTTCTAATATTATGGCAACATTATTCCATCTAGGTGTTAAAGATCTCAATACTTTTTTTTATTAAAACTTCATTACTTACAGTTTCCCCAAGTGTAGCCATTTTATTGACTACATCTTTGACTCTCACACAATAGTCACTTATACTTTCAGCTTCTTGCATCTTCATATTCTCGAAGTCTCTCTTCAATGTCTTAAGCTTGACCACCTTAACTTGATCACTACCTTGGTAAACTTCTTGAAGAGTCTTCCAGGCATCCTTGGCAGTTGTAGCTCCTGATATTCGTGGAAATAAGCTCTTATCAAGAGCTATCTGAATGTGAAACAATGCTTGAGCATTCTTCTTCCTTGCTTCCTTTCTTGTTGTTTTTTCATTGGCTATAAGGGCATTCCAATCTTGTGGCTCATTATAACCTAATTCAACAATCTCCCACAAATCTTTTCCAATAAAAAAAGTCAGCATCTTAATGCACCAATAATCATAATGGTTCCCATCAAATTCTGGAACAGGCATGTTAGAATTCGACATTTTTTAACTTTGGCGAAATTCCAACAATTAAAAATTTAACCCAAAACAATTTTACCTACTCTGATACCAATTGTAGAATCTGAAATGGCTACTGCTCTCTAAGCCACCTAATAAACTAGAATAATTATGACATATAAAAAAACAATGAAAGACAATAAAACTAAAAACACAAATCAAATGAGATCACTGCTCAACTTGTAAATCTCACATTGCTTCATCTATGTAAATAAATTTTTATATAATAAACCTATTACTAATTCTATTTTTATCAAATACTAATTATTTATTTTGACTATTGCCAATGATTCTGAGCACTGGCCATCCTAATAATTTGCTGCACTAATTCTTAATAACACAGAATCACAAAATTTGCTGACTAATTTCAGCAATTAAGCATTATTATTAACAATTTAGTAGCATTAAGAACAACTAGTTTTTTCAAAATCATATTAGAATTTTCATTAATGCATTTTTAGGAGAAATTGTGGCCTCCCCAATAAATTTATATACATTGAGATCTATGCCATTTGACATGGCATATTGGGATATATATGAGTTTATTGAACAATGAAAAAGTGGGTGGGCACCCCAAAGATCATTCTTGAAGGGCATACTTGGGTTCATGGATTTATCATCTAACAAATAGATTTATATACATTGGGATATGTGCCATTTTACATGGCATATTGCAATATGTGTCAATTTATTTGACAATGATAGAGACTCCACAACATGTGCTTCTTCCCCAACGGAAAGATGTGGTTCAAGACATATTCTTTCACAATATATTTATATACATCCAGATCTATGCCTTTTTACATGGAAATATACTAGAGTATGTGTCAATGTATTGCACAATGAAAAATACTACCATCTGCCTTTGAGCCAATGATAATTATTGGAAAGCAAACTTGTGTTCATCAAAATGCTTTACTTAGTCTTGTTGACCAGTCATTTTGAGTTGTTGGAGGAAATTATGAGGTTGCTATATGTTATTATAAATCAGTTAGGTGTTAGGTTTGGGAGGGGAAATTATTTTGGCTAATATAAACTGAAAACTTGTGATTCCAAAAAATAGTTGTAAGATTTTACACAATTTAAACTCTAAAAAACTTCCAAAATATAAAATAGTTAAACTTATCAAATTAGTTATGTTCACTTGGACCAAGTTGTTGATGTATTTATCCTCACTTTTGATGACATGATCATTAAATAGATGCACTTATCGTGCCACACATGCCCATATGGCTAGTTGTGATTTATTTCACACTAGTGTGTTTGATGGTAACTGCACAAGATCAAAACAAGTTGATCTATTCTTACCTGAGTTTTAAATCTGTGAAAGACTAGTTTTGTGAACACCCAGCATACTAAAATAATGGCTAGTAAAGGATATCATGATCAAATAATGGCTAGAAATTTATAGCATATGGAACAAAATAGACACTATTAGGCCATGGAAAACACCTAGACGAAAAATAATAAAAAAGATCACTGTCAAACAATAACAAACAATTTACAGAAGATGGAAGAAAGTGGTCAACAACATGCCATGGAAAACACTAAAACCACCCCTAAGAAAATCCAACAAATCGTATATCATGGGAGCCAGAAGACAAAAAAATCCAACAAATCTTATATTATGGGAGCCACCAAACAAAGTTACCAGCTCAATGAATTTAGGGAGTGAAGTTCAACCTCATGAACACCAACAAAAAGGCATAATGGTAAGGGATTACTCCTCTTTTAGCAGTTTTGATCTCCTCCATGACAGAGAGTTTGGTAGCAATACCAAAAAGCTACCAGATATTTTTAGAGAGTATCATGTAACTGCATTCACTAATGGATTAGGTAATATAAAAGAAGTGGTGATAACACATAGCTCACTTTGTGTTATTCATATCAATGAGGATGGTACCTGTATAGTTCCGCTCAGTCTAAATTTAGATTATGGTAATGATGGCGAGCCCATTATGAACCAGCGTCTACATTTAGATGATAATAATAATGTCCAGACCATTATGAGCCAGCTACTGTGGAAATCGAGGTTTTGCGTTTATAATCCGCATAATCAGTCTTTGATAATGGTTACTGAGCCTCCACAAAGGATTATAAGCATTGAAATTGAATGGATGAAAAATGGAGCTACAACCAACGAACAGTTATTCCATTCCAGGGTGAGGCCCTTATATCTAATTAGGAATTTATAATAGGTCAGAAGGGGTGTTGAAAGTCTTTGAACTGAAAAAGTACAATCATTTGTTTGCAATTGCACAACCAGATAGCAATTTAACATCAGATCCAGGTAGACTTCCTGAATTTACATGTGGAAGTCTAGGAAATACTCAAATGGTGATCTATTAAAAGGTCAAGACAAAATCCATTCTTTTCCGGATTTATTCCAAAAGCGATGGAATTTTTCGTAAAGAATTTTTCCTGGAAGAGGGTTGTGCGGAATTCATTGTACTATGTGGCTATGACAGAATGGTTGTGCAACTGGGAGTAATGGGGCAGCTAGAAGTAAAGGACAGTGCCTGGCAAAGCTTAGCAAGAATGCTTCAAATTGCTCCGAAACAATGTTTTCGGGTCTCAAAATAAAGGATTTGCATATGATGAAAGGACGCACAACATTTTCATGGCAAATAATCAGGGTGATTGTTTTGTATGGTCTAATAGATTCTATATTGATTCTGGATTCCATATTGATTTTGGTTTAGGAGATAACCATGATCAATATGTTGATAGCCTAGACTCCCCGGAATCACATTCTTCTGACTCCAAAGAAGACGATTTTACAAGTTTCTCAACATTTCAGCTGTGGAGAATCTCAAAACTCTAGAGTTGGGAAGGCCAGTAACCTATATTTGTATGTCAGTAACAAATTGATTATTTTCAGAAATCTCCGGTTGAGAATTATTTGAAAACCAGTATTAATTCAATGATCAGATCCAATACATTGTTTAGCATGTGTGTTTTATTTTATGATTAACCCTACGTGGTTCTCTTGTCCTGCCGGATTTGATTTGTGGTGTCGAATCACTGAGACCTTTATGACGTAAGTTTTCCTGTAAATGATAGCGGTGTTCAATCTTTTACCTTTTTTTTTTCAGAAGAAAAAAAACGCTGTATATATTAGAAGCAATATATGACAGTACATGATCAACCATCTATTCTCAAACTGTCAATTAAAACAGCGAGAAAACCCCATATACCAAATACATCGAGAATACACTTCTGTAGAGAAGTGATTCGATGTTCATGGCCAACAATAACGGGTAGTATAAAACATACCCACGAAATCATCCCTGCATACATAGAAAAGAGACGTCCAGAGAAAATACAGCAGCATCATAATCACGACAATAAGGACTAAAAGATAACTGTAAATGAAAGAGGACAAACAAAAAGGTGAATTCCAAAGCGTCATCCATGGCTGAAAAGAGGCAGTCTCGCTTGAGCAAACACCAACCAAGCACACTTGAAAACTTGAACGAGATCGAAATCCCATTGTGGTGCCAAAACCCTTGAATAAAACTGGCTCGCTTTTAATAGATCATGCCTGCATGACAACAGAAAATCCGACTCGCTTGTTGAAATGCCAAGTATGATTTAAGAAGAAACCCAGCCCTGGATAAAACCAAAAACCCTGCATACCGAAACAGGCTCGCTTGATGATGGATAATCTGATCTGAAAACAAAAAAGCACCGAAACAACAAAGAGATCGATCCCCATGATTGGGGGAGATCCCGCTCCCCAACTCAAACCAGAGATCCGATACCATACTACATCCAACCAAGACCGGTCACCCGTTCAGATCCGGGATCAAATGGAAAGGAGCTGTCCAGACGATTAATGAACACGTCGACCTCCCGGACCAAGCCAATACCCGTAGCAGCAGAAATCGAGGAATCAAAAAGCCGAAAAGCACCGGGAACCATCCTGGAAACTAGGTGCATCGACGAGGGATATAGTGGCAGTCCGGACTTACAATCAAAGATCTAAAATGCAGCACGCCCGAAGAAAGACACGAGCCCAAAGGAGAAATGACAGAATTAGGATGTGGGGGATCGCCAAAATAGGACTAATAGCAGGACCGAGCCGCAACTATTATGGATTAGCTCTGTATGCTATGGTTGTTTGGAATATCGTTCAATACCGATCCACAGTGCTCTGTCATACAACATGACACCGCCCCATGTGGAGAAGCCGACCCGCACATGACCATGTGGAGAAGCCGAAACGCACATTAACCAGTCCACTGTACTCTACCCTTCGACTTGACACCTACCCGACTGTATAAATGAGCGTGGGAGCATAAACGTGCCGCTGCTTATCAATAGAGGCCCCGGGATCGAAATCTAATTAGATACGAACCCAGGAACAGAAACCGAAACTAGGAGAGTTGGTGAATGGACACTCCCGGGGGTCGTAAATGGAGGCACAAATAACAAAGGGAAATAATTCTATATCGCCGCCGATGTCAGACGATTAAAGAGATTGTAATCTCGAAATGTCAAACCCCCGGAAAATATTTCAAATTAGCCGGAAAACCAACGGCTAACCGGAAAACCAGAGATCCCTCCGCTTACACAGAAACATCTGCCATGGCCCTCAGCGAAATTCCACCATCGCCCGAAAAGAAGGCAAAATGCAAAGCACCCCACACAAGCCTCGGCACCAAAGATCCGACCAAAGAGGTAGGAAATGCCCAAATCAAAACCCGAGAGGAAAAACCACCAGAAAATTCAATAAATAAAGAAGCGCCAAGAGAGCTCGGCAGCCATGACCCAATCTCTGAAATCCAGAAACAAAGGCACAGTCTAAAGCAGTAGTTCACGCTGCCCAGAACAGCCAGCAACCAAGATCACAATAGGATCTTAGTATTCAGATTCTTTCAACGTCCGGTCCATAGTTGAGGAGCCCCGAGACCATCCCTCTTAGATAGTTGCAAACAGACACCACCACGAAATAAACGAGATAAAAACCATCAACCTGGGTTCACCCACAGCCACCATGACCAACATATGCTTGTTCACATTGGGTACCATCCATAAGAAAATTTAATAGCCACCATAAACGATCAACAAATGTTCATATTGGGTTCCAGCTAATGATCTCCTTCATTAACCACCAAAAAACATGCACAAATAGTCGACAATGGGTACCAGCATCAAAACATGCATCATAGGCCACCAATATAAAAAAAAAAACAAATATTCTCATGGGTTCCAGCTCGGCAAAACAGGAGACCATCATACCGTTACAGGAGCAACTTAACCACTGTAATCCAGTCCCCTGTGCATGAATTCTATGACCTCAGTAAAATAAGAACTAAAACAGCCCTAGCCACCAAACGCCACAATATCGAGTTCACATTGGGTACCAGCATAAAGAAAATTCATCAGTAGCCACCAAAAGCAACATTGATATGTCCTCCATGGGTTCCAGCTAAAATATTCTTCAATAGCCACCAATAGCAACAGGATATCATTCAGAATGTATTCGAGCTACAAGCATACCTAGCAGGAGCCACTAGCCATGGCCATTAACCGTGAAAACTAACACATTCAGAAAAACTCAATCTGCCTTAATGGACTAGAACCCTCAGCTCCTGAACTTCCTCCACTGCCCTTACACTACAGCAGTCCCATTAACACTACACATTCCCTATACACTGCATCTTACCTTGCACACATCAATACACCCTAGCCCGGCCGCGTAACTTCCTCCACTGCCCTTACGCTACAGCAGTCCCATTAAAGTGACATGATAGCGGCGTTCAGCCTTTTACATAGAAGAATGAGATCATAAAGATATTTTTAATAAGCGCTGTTGAAAATTAAAAACACAGGATTTTTAATTGCCCAAGACCTAAAAGTGAAACCAATTTTCATAATGGAGTAACTCAGTGTGGTTAACATACCAAAATCTAGATTATAACTTCAAAATGCAAGATATACATTCATGTCGACCCTCAGCCTCTTCACCAAGTAATTGTTTTTATGCCCCTAACACAAAATGCTCTAGGATTTTCTCACTTCTCACACTTGCCACTATGCAAAATACTTCTACATGCTTGTTTTATCTAAACATACATTTCTAAGACATTTATTCATGAAAAAATACATTAAGACACGAGATTGTAGAAGAATATTTTTCTATGTTGCTCATTACACATATTAGTTGAGGAATTAATGTGTCGCCATACATTTTTACCAACTTTGGATTAAAAGGTTATTTGACTTTAATTACTCAATGTGTTCTAGAATGGGGTATTTGTATTAGTAGTTAGAACCTCATTTAAGCTAAGTCATTCACCATGCAAAATAAATTAGCAACTTGCAAAATATACTTGAAGAATCTTGTGAGTATATTTAATGTTGTGGTTGACATTAATTTTCCAACACTCCAAGTTAATAACAAAGCTGGTCATTCACAATTCCTAAACAATATCAGATAAACAATTATCTTTGCAAATTTTTCTTCTTAGTTGAAAGATTCCAACACAATGTTACCATTGTTAACCAATTCTATTATAAAATGATATTTAGTATAAATGTGGTTGGTTCTTGTTAAAAACATAATTCTTTGATAGTGCAATTGTGGAACTCTTGTCACATAAAATAGTTGTTGTTCTATTGCTCAAGGCATAAATCCATCAACATTATTCTCATCCAAAGTCCTTGAAGCAATGTTGTTATTTTCACGATATATTGAGCTTATCCTCGTAACATTGACACTATCAAGTCCTTATTGGAGGCCCATGAAATGGCTCTAGATCCTAAATGAAAAACACATTATGGCATGATCTTTCTATCATCAACACTTGATGATCTTTCTGTGTAGTGTCTATGTGTGTGCACCTCCATGCAACATGTCCATAATTATGACATATAAAGTATTCAACATTATTGATCACATGAGAGAATAGATTTAAACTTATATAGTTGGATGTTAGATGCCAATGATTTCTTATTCATGACTATCCGTTGACTTTTTGTCTCTTTAAACACTTCATGTTTTTCATTGATATCCTTTGAATCTTTTGGAGTGTCTTATGGAATAGATTATCCTTTAACAATTTCGTGAAAACCAAGACCAAATTTAATGGAGGGAGACATTTTACTACAAACAATATTATCGAGAATATTAATACTATCTTGAAACGTCAAGTGTTTATCATTTTAATCTAATTTACCTTTTAAAATGCTTACCTCAACCTCCAATCCTTGGCACTACTTTTCAAACCTTCTTGGACCCTTATTCATTCTTCTACTTGCTCATTCGATTTTAGAATATCTTGTTCTAGCCCATTCTCTTGATATTCAAATGTTTGTATAAGTTATTCATTCTTCTTATTTGATTTTCCCAAATCTATTTTCAGAGAGATGATTTCTCACGCTCAATGTGACTGGTTACTTCATTCTGCAAATTTTGATGCTATTCTATATGTTCTTTGTTCAAATTTTCAATTGAGTTTCTTTTGTTGGGAAAACTCACACAAACTTTTCTTTTCTTAACTGATTTCTATAAGCGGCTTTAGTTAGTCTAACTAGCTTATCCACAATACTTTCTTTAAGGAAACATCTGTATGCGGAGTAAACTTATTGTTGAGATAAAGATAAAGCTTTAGAAACTTTTCTTAGGTGAGTGCATCATTTATTTGTCATACATCTAGTAAGAAATAAGCATGTGAAGTAAGAAGAGAATCATAACACAAAAGCAACACACATGAACACCATGATTTTAAGGTGGAAACCCTAGTTTCTAGATGTGTATTCAAATATTTATTATATATAAAACTGCTTACATTCTTGTACTAGTGCACACTCATACCAGCACGCAAGCATCCATGTGCAAAAGGCTGCAACCTTCTGTCGTCCTCGAGCTCCTACTCGAAGGAAGCTCCAACCCCCTCATCTCATTTAATAGCCACCACTAGAAGGGAGCTTCAACCTAATGATCTCATCATAGCTTCTACTCGCAGGAAGCCTTGACTTCCATACTAAAGGCTCTCAACATCAGAACCACTACACACAATGTTCCATAAGCTTTCACGCTAGATAAAATAGCTTTTACTTCAACACAACTTGTATATAAAAAACCATCAACCAAACTCGAATAGATTAGTGAGATCTTTTAATGATACCACAGAATTAAACCAAGACGTCTGCATCAATACACAAAATCAACTGCAACATTGATCTTCACAAAACAAATGTATGCACAATTTTGTTAAATACAACCCACATGTATGGGCTCTTTTCTCTCGAGGAACCTACATATATATATTTTTATGCTCACATTACAGGTCTTAACACACTCTGAACATATGAGAGATATTGAGACACATTTTTTCATATTTACATAACCCTTGTATAGTGAGCAACATCCATCATATTCAATCAACCAGTCACTCATATTTCTACCCAAAAAACTAACAACATAGTTAGTATTCAAATAACCCATATATATATATATGAAGACATTATTGACACACAAGAGAAATATAACAAAACTCATGAGACATTTCCTTGAGTATTCTTTAGAAGAACCCTAGCTTCCATACACGCCTTTGCAAAGCCAAACTCGCATGTATACATGCCTTCACGATGACGAACATGCGTATAGATATGTAAATACTGAAAGACTATGCAATACTTCAAAATAAAAATTAACTTAGATCATACCATTTACTTCAACAATCATGTGTGAGACCACAAATTTAAACAACTCATAAATAAATCATGAAAATACATAGTGATTTCAGGTCTACAAAGCCCGATCCATTATTGTATTCATGAGTGCATCATAATATTGGATCTAACTGTTGATTATAACCCATTCCATGTAGATATGCGTTAGATTGAAGTACTAATTTAATTCTCATACTCATGCACACCTTTAACACTATGATCTTCACCTCCTTATATAGTGTGAGGCTTATCCAATACCATGAGCCAAAACCATTCAAGTGTCGATGGTATTCTTAGACGTGATTAATTAATCGTTACTACACTCAATATTGTGGGCTAATACCATGGTAAGCCCCCCTCGTATCATAAACTTAGTGCACAACCACATACACAACTTTTCTTCTTCTTACCCACATGTATACGTGATATTTCTTTGACCAACTTAGGTGTAGTTCCTTAAAGGTGAACTTAGACGCCTTCTGATTCTGATCTATAGAGCTTTTGACCCATCACTCCGACATTTTGTTCCATCATTGTGCCACATCTGAGCTTTATCATGAACCAATATATTGGGTCTTTTACAAGTGGGTTTCCAGCAAGGAAAACTCATGCAAGCATAATGACAACAATCTCCCCCTTTGTACTTGATGGAAACCGTCATGTTTTTTATCATCACAAACTTTAGACACATAATCATAAGCATTATTCTAACACCAAACACCAAATTACTCTCCCACTTTGACATCAAAGGAAAAGCGTGGACCAATGCTAAGATTTGCACTGCAATATAGAGACCATACTCCCCGTGAACATATGATGAATCTTCAAACGACGTTTCAATGAAATACATAACTCTATGACCTTTCCTATCACCAAGGACTCATTCTTACATCATTCTCCCAACCAAGTGGGGTTACATATTTGACTCAACTACCCAACCAAGTGGGTGCATATATTTGAAAAAATCCATATATGACAAAATATGACAACCTTTACATCATAGGTCTTAACATGACCCTTACATCAAATGACTTTATAAACAATATCAAAGGACCTCAATAGAGACAGATCATCGAACATACTTCAACAACCAACATAATGCCAAAAATGAATTATACCGAGCAAGGCTAATGCTCCCCCTAAACTTTTGCATCCTCAACTTTTTCAACAGCTAATTCATCAAAGAATTTTCATCAAGAAAATAACTATCAAAGAAGGAAATGTAATTTGAAAAAAAGAACCACGGACTGTACCCATGAAAACCTTAACAATAGAGCCAAACTATGTTTGTTATTAACATAAAAAATTATGTTATGGAGGATGACCCACTGATTTTATGACAGAAACATCCATACACAACTTTATGAAAATAGAATCATGTATATATGTGACTATACGTCAAGAAACCTGTGTATTGAATTTAATCTTCTGAAATTGCATCTGAAAAACAGATCATATAATTTTAGCAACAAAATGAGGCGGAGACAACTCCTAGTTTATTTCTGAGATATTCAAATGCTTCTATGGGAAGAGGTTTAGTAAATATGTTGGAAACTTGTTCTTTGGAGGGAACATAATCCAATTTAACCTTTTGCTAAAGCACTTTTTCTCGTAAAAAAAGATACTTGATAGGAATATGCTTGGTTTTGGAATGTATAACAAGAGTTTTTGAGATGCCAATAGCACTTGTATTATCACATAGAATGGAAATGGGAGGAGAACATTTAAATTGAATGTCTTGTAATGTCTGCATCATCGACGCAAGTTGTGTGCAATATGATGCATCAACCACATATTTTTCTTATGTTGTAGATAAAGTAATGGAACTTTGTTCCTTGCTGAATGAGGATACTAACCGAGCCCCGTATAAAATGCACCTCCACTAGTGTTTTTCCATTCATCAATGTTTCCATCTCAGTCTACATTTGTGTAAGCATGAATATTAAGATCAACACTTTTGGAATACCATAGAACAAAGTCTTGAGTTCCTTGGTGTTGAAGCCCCGAAAATCGGGTCTACAACAAGGGGGATACCCACCCGGTCTGGACCTTGGTTAGCAGCTCCTTTTCCATTTGGTGTAGTGGGTCTGACTGGGGATAATGGGACCAGTTTCCCAATATGTGTGTGTGTGTTTGAGATTTGATATTTCTTTTCTAAAATTCCTAAGTAAAATGCTTTTAATATATTTCTAATCTATTCATATGCAAACTGTATTCTAAGAAATATCTAACTCTAAAACTAACCTGGGATGTAAATATTTCTATTTATGCTATCTAAAATGATTTTAGATAACAATCGATAATAAAGATCATTCAATTATTATTAGGAAACAATTCAATAAAGTTAAACCATTTCAAATAAAAGGTTAGATGAAACAGTTATGAAAAACATATCACATAATAAGCTATTCATACATCAAGCACAAATAAATAGTTATCACCATACAAAAGTGCCAAATGATAACTCAAGCATTCAAGCATCAATATATAAATAAATGAACATAAGTATCACTTTTAACACAGAAACATAAACAGTTAAGAGATAAAAGTACCATTTATAACTGGTTCTATTCATGAGCTAGAAGCAATAATGATTTATCTCTTCCTGATCCAACATCCATTAAGAGTACAAAAATGCAACATCAGTAACAGATATTAGACACAGATATCAATAAATCTCGTTCCATTCATTCGTCAAAACCTCCTCTGAGGGTGCAGAAGTGCATGTTCTGAGGATAAGTTTTTGACAAATTTCAGGACCCTTCTCTAAATGCATGAGAAGGTTTTAAATACTACTAACAAAATCTAATTATAGTTTATTACAAAAATTTAGCATTCGGTTTAAATGACCGTCCTTTTTCTAGGCAAAAATAAAGTAAAACTGAAACTAAATCTAAAATTGAAAACTATCAACTAACTACTTATGAATTTGATCTCTGAATTTGCAAGCATCCAGCATTGTTTTGAGAAGAGGTGACTGTCCGACTTCAGATTTCAACTGTCCCGAAAAGACAAAATCGACAAGTGTAGGTGCAATCTTCTCAGCAGAATTAATGATGCAATTAAGAGTGCTGCATTGACTGTGTGGTTTTACTAGATATGTCCAGTAAGAATCCCAATTTAATCTTGTGAATCCTTGAATTGAGCTTGCTTTTTCTTCCGCCTTTTGTTTCCATTCTGTTTGCAATTGTTGTGTCTGTGGAAGATATCCCGGAATAGTTTCGGAAATCAAATTAGCCTTCTACAAATTCTCATTTACACAGTTAGTAATATTGCCTACTGCTGTAGCTGACTCCTCTGTCGCTTTCTCTGCTTCTCTGATTTGTGCATCCCAAGTATTGAAAAGTATTTCTTTATGACTGTTATTGATAATTCGTGCACCAGCTCTTTTTCCTTCCTCTGTCTTTTTCCATGCCAAATAATTAGTAACTCTTTCATTAGGTAAATCATAATTATGTCATAATTCTACGACATGATTAGTGATTTTATCACTTTCTATACAAAAAGAGTTCCATTGCGAGATTTTCTAGCATAATACATCTTGTTGTTGTAGTAGTTGGTTGTTTAAAGAAATAGATTCTGAAATAAGCTCTAGAAGTTTGGGATCATCTTTGTTCTCTTCTCGGATAATCTGTATTTGTCTCTCTTTATTGGCCAAACTTTTTTGATATCCGATTTGCATCTCTTGAAGCTCTTGCTGTAACTTTTCAAGTTTTACCTGTGCTTCACTGCTAGCATGAGCTTGTTGCAATTGCTATTGCAGAACTTGTATATGATCTTCTTTTTCATTTAATAATAGTCGTACCTTAGATGCTTTGTCAATAGTTGCAAAGGCATAAGCTCCTATAATCTGAGATAACATGGTAAGATTCTCAGTAGGATCCGTAGTAGGATCTTTCCATAAGACATCTAATTGTTCTGCATTAGTAGATATTGCGCTCTCTCTTTTTCCTTTGCTTCCTCACTACTGATTTATACTGCGGGCTGTAGAATACATCCAGAGGAGGAATGTCCTCTATATTAAGTACAATTTCAAAGGAGGGAGTGATAGGTATATGCTCAGTTTCTGTGACATTGCCACTTATTCCCATGCTTAAAACTTTTGTTTTCTATACAGGGGTTTGTGTATTCTGTCCTTCAACATTAAAAAATTCATTAAACGTTTCCCATTCTTTATCTAATTGAATGCTGGTGGATGGTTGTTGTACAGTGGGAGGTGGAAGATTCAACTGTGGAGTGGTTGAAATCTGTAGTTGTGAAAGCTCTTTTGACTGAGTTGTCTCTTTCACTGAGCCTTTATCTTTATGAGACTTTTGAGAACGTTCAGAAGTTTCTTTGTCAGACTTTAATTTAGACCTATCAGTATTTGAGCTACCATTGAGATTGACACTAGGAGTTGGTTCCCTTGCAGGTTCCAAGCGTAAATTATCCAAAGGGATAGTAGTCAATCTTCTTTCTCTGTAGATTTTAAATTCCTGAAATACTTTTGGGGAAAAATGTGTTTGAGATAAATGAAAAATTTCTTTAAATGAACATTTTTCTTGAAACATATCATCAAAAGGATCTTCTTCTCCAGAAAATACTCTCACCTTAACTGCAGTGGTGAAATCTTTGACAACATCATATGGATCAAATAGCCTTCTCGAAAACTTGAACAGTTGTAAGCATGTAATATTGCTTACCTCTTTGAATGTATGACCAACATCAAACAATGAAAATGCTCCAAAAGCTATGGGAAATTGTGGCCAGATGGCCTTCTTCTTATCCTTTAATTCCTTTGTCAAACCTCCTTCACCACAGGTTTGGTATGCAATTTCCCGAGCTATAAGTTTATCCAGAGCATACAAGGGTAAAACATGAGGAGAAGCAGAGCTTCCAAAAACCCTTACATAGGTAAACAACTCTTCTCCAAACCACCGTGCGACAGGGAGAATGTCGACTTCTACTTCCAGAGAAAACCTTGGAGCATCCTTATTATACAATATTATGTACAGAGGCAACATTATGGCATGGAAAATCTTGTAAAAATGAGGAACAAATTTTGGTTCCCACAGTTCTTTGTGATACACATGAATAGGCGAAGGATCATGAATTGTCCATTTCCAACCCATTAAAGGGAATTTAGAAACAAAGTAGATAGAATCCATAACATAGGCAGACAGATAAAAAAGAGGATAAATCCTCTAAGAGACAGTCCGTTTAGACCGGGAATTGAAAATAGCAGTGGCTAAATTATCAGACAGTATTTTGGCCCAGTCTATAATGGTAGCATTAACAACAGCATTTAATAACGGAAGCCATTTAGGAAAGACCTTATTTATGTCAGGCTTTCCAAAAAGCCTACATAACATAGCGGCAGCAAAACAATAGGGAGAGGTGAGTGAACCAGTACTATACATACTGTGTTTGTCTTTCTTCAATGGTTCATCTCTTTTGGTCTATTCCTTTGTGCATTCCGCCAAATTTGCATTTTCCCTAGCAAATTTCTGCATAAAATGTTTGTTGTAAGTCGCCTGAGGCTCCGGCAAGTGATACATAAGCCTCAAATCTTCTGTAGTGAATGACCGGATGAGCTCTTGATCTGGAGTTCTAAATTGCCTGTCTGAAATATCGGTGCTATCCAGCACCCATTTTACCATATCTGTATATGGAAGAATTCTCGGTCTTGCTGCTATCCAGTGCAAAAATGAACAAGCCAATTCTATAAGAGATGCTTCAGATGAATTACTTGAACCTGCAGTAGCCGCGACTTCCATTACCCTGGGATTTTCTTCTTCAAGAAAATTATGCATTCCCTCCTAGGTGGTGATACCAGCATCCTTGTTGCAAGCAGTATCTGCATATAGGGAAACCATCTCTTTGTTTTTAGAACTTGGAGTTTTCTCTTTCTTTCCCATAATACTCTGTGAATGCTTTGTATAGTCTTTTTCTCCTTCGCGCCTGCGGTTTTACGAATTAAGTGAGAGTAATTACATGAGAAAAGTGACGAGATAGTTTTAAATGCTGAAGGTGGATGAAATATATTATTTTAACATGAAACAACCTTTCAATCAAAACAAAATCCTTTTTATCGATAATTGACAATCCATTCATTAATTCAATCATTAAAGCACATAACGGATATTGATTTATGAAAAAAATTTCTTTGGACAACGAGCTTTTAAAAATCTGCGACATTGTGATCTGCGATTTGCTGTGGAATATTGCAATATCACAATATTGCAGATCGCAGTTTTCTCAAATCGAAATCATCGCAAGATCGCAATTATCACAAATCACAATATTCACGAATTGCAGTCTCATAGCATCGCGAAATCGCAATATCGCAAAATATAATATATGAAAAGTATTTGTTAAACATCTTTTCTGCGATATGTGGTTTGTGATCAATATTTTAATGCATAGTTTTTTGGGATCGCAATATCGCGAAATCGCAATTTAAAAGATTATGCCTTACAAAGGATGTCTACTTATTGCGATGGATGCGATATTTTCTTCAAAGAAAAGATTTTATTCTAATTTATCATAAACTTAAGTGTATTTAATGATTTCCTAAGGAATTTCCATAGGTTATGATAGTAAATTTTATTTGAGAAAGGAAACAAGCACTAATTAATTTTTTGGATTTTTTTACTAAGGGTCCCCTCATATTTAGTATTATTACTAATACTTAAATAAAAAGGGGGGTTGTTGTTGCCCACAACAATTAGCGATTCACTTGGAAGAACCAGTTATCTCTGGTTTTCTTTTGAATTTTCTAAACTTTTCAAAACAAAAATTTTTCCAGAAAATCAAACTTTATTATGAAAAGACAAAGTACATTATGCTTTAATATATAAATGATATTTCATTTCTTCTATATTCAACTTTGATTATTCACTTCCTCAAGCTAGTCCTTGTATTTACATCAGTCATTACTTAGTTTATAAAGATAAAAACAAAGGCTTCTCTATAAATCAACTTAAAATATGCTCATTTGTTGTAGGTAGAGCCATTGCTTCCAGCAAGCATTTATAGCCTCGACAGGGTTACCTGTTACCCATCAATGATCATGTATCCTACTTAGAAAATATACAATTTTCAAAGAGAAATCCATATTCACACTTATTGCTTTTATTTTTCTTTTCTTCTTAAAGAACAATGTCTTGGTTTGGTAGCCAATTTATGATAGTGCCATTCACTTGATTTATAACTTTGCTGAACAAGCTGGCTCGTGATGAGACCCCTTGCCTTTTGATTTATAAAAATCTTGAGTCATTGCCCTGCTGTGGTATGCAGTATTGGCAAAGTCAGCAAGCTATAATATCTATGATCATGATAAGTCGGCTCGTGATGAGACCTCTTACTCTTTAAGTTAAGTGTATTATTGGATAATTCCCTGAACGTTGAAATTTCCTAAGTGGGGAGGAAATCATTGTTTCCTTAAGATAGCTTTGGACGAAAATGGTAGAGTTTTTGGAAAGAATTTTTCTACAAAGAAACTTTGTTTTGTTATTAATACCTTTCATTGGACTGATATGAAACAATCTTTCACTAAAAGTTGCCTTTTATCAAAGTTTTCAAAGTTGAAACTAGTATCATTTCTAGGCTAAAGTTTTTAACTGTATCTTTGAATAACAATGATCAATATTCTAAAAAGAACTCTATTTATAAAAGTGAAGAAACAACATCTAAAAAAGAGAATTTGTATCTTTTTTGTGAATTCCAAATGTAACCATTAACAACTTGTTTTATTTATGACGATAAAGGAAACTAACATAAAAAATAGAAGAATGATCTCCTATGGAAAATATTTTTTGAGAATTTGTCCATTAACAGGAAAATACTCTCTTTTACCTGTTAAATCCTGTAACATAAAAGTAGATGGACCTATGATTTCTGCAATTTGGAAAGGACCAAGCCACATCCGTTGAAATTTCGTATGTTTTCTTTTTTCCTCATGAGCCTTGTCCCATTTTAAAACAAGATCTCCAACCTAGAAGTCTTTTCTGGTTATCATGTTTGAATCAAAGGAAGCTTTTACTAATGCTTGATGATGAGCATGAGTTATTTTGGCTTTTTCTCATTGTTCTTCTAACTTAATTATTTCCATCTGTCTTAGTTGTATAGAAGAATTTGGTGCTTCATCAATATATTGAACTAAGGCTAAAGAAGGAATTGATAAATGAGTTGGAAGAACTACTTCTTTCCCATAAACTAAATTAAAGGGAGAAGTACCAATAGAAGCCTTCTGTGTTATTCGATCTGCCCATAAAGCATATGTTAAAGACTTATGCCAATTTTTATGATTTTGATCAATGGTTTGCTTAATGATTCTAATTAAGTTTTTATTTGTGGATTCAGCTAATCCATTTCCCTGTGGATAATAATTGGCAGTGTATTTAAGTTTAAACCTCTCTTGAGTGCAAATTCAGTCATAGCATTACTAGAAAAATACGATGCATTATCAAACATTAAAGCAGAAGGTAAACCAAACCTAGTAATTATGAACTGATCTATGAATTCGATGATATGTTCAGCATTAGCAATCTTGATAGGGACTGCTTCTACCCATTTCATAAAATAATCAGTTGCTGTAATGATATACCTATGTTTCTTAGAAGAGTGAGGAACGATCTCACCTATTATGTCCAATCCCCATCGATCAAAAGGTTGTTCAATGTTCACTGGTTGTAATGGCAATGATGGTTTCTTTTGTCTTCCAGCTGCAGTTTGAAAATTTGAAATTTTCTTACATAGCTATGTGAATCTTTGAATAATGTAGGCCAGTAATAGCCTGCACGAAGAATTTTGTGTCTAGTAGGATCTCCAGCATAATGTCCACCTGCTGGCCCATCGTGAAGTTCCTACAAGACTTTTTCAGCTTCAGATTTCTCCAGACATCTAAGAAGGACATAATCGTAATTCATTCTAAAAAGAACATCGTTTACAAACTGATATTGATTAGCCTTAAACCTTAGAGCTCTTTTCTTGGTGTGATCGAGATTTGGAGGAGCATATCCATTCTTTAGATAAAAAATGATATCATCATATAATGATTCTACATCGTTTAGGCTTACCTCATACATTTGTATCTCTTCATATGATTTTTCAGAAATCTGTGATGCTCCATCTAGTATTTTGCAAAAGCCTTGACCTCTTACAATATTTGCTGGTTGGATCTCAAAATCATATTCTTCTAAGGCAGTAATCCAAATAGCTCTTTTCTCACCCACATCTTTTTGGACTAAAAGATTTCTTACCGCTGGAAACGGTACTATGATTTTTGTATGGGTTTTAACTAAAAAAGGTCTGAAGTACTTGATTGCTTTGAAAACAACATAAGCTTGTTTCTCCACATCTGAGTAATTCAACTCAGCTCCCTGTAAATTTGAACTGAAGAAAGCAATTGGGGCTTCTGCTTTGTCTTGATTTGCTTGAGTAAGTATTGCAGTGTAAGATTTATCAAAGGCAAATGTATACAAAATAAAAGGATCGGAAGAATTTGGAGTCGTTAAAGATGGATCATTAATGATTGCTTGTTCGATCAGATTGAATGCCTCATATTCATCTTGGCTCCATTTTAAGTTTGAATTCTTTTTTATCATCGCTTGTAAAGGAGATACTATTCTTGAAAAATCTGGTACAAACCTCTTTACAAAATTAATTTGGCCAAGGAAATATTGCATAGCTTTCTTATTGTGAGGTAAAGATATTTTAGAAATCTCCTTGATTCTATCAGGATCAATATGAATTCTAGATTTTGACACTATGAATCCAAGAAGTTTTCCTTTACTTAATGAAAAAGAAGATTTTTTCGGATTAAGTGAAATTCCATACCTTTGACAACGTTGGAAGATATGCTTCAAATCTTTAAGATGATTGCTTCGTTTTTTGGAATATATAGTTATATCATCCAAATAGATTACCACTGATTTGTGAACTAATCTTTTGAAAGCGATATCCATGGCTCTTTGAAATGTGTCACCAGCATTGATCAGACCAAAAGGCATCTTTTGATATGCATAAGTGCCCCATTTGGTTCTAAATGTAGTTTTCAATTGATCATCGGGATGGACTAACACTTGATTGTAGCCAGAGAAACCATCTAAGAAAGACATTAATTCTAATCCTGCAACTGCCTGTAATATTTTCTCCATTGGAGGCAAAGGAAAATTATCTTTTTGGCAAGCTTTATTAAGATTTCGAAAGTCAATGCAAATTATAATATCTCTGTTCTTCTTTCTAACAGGAACCATATTGGAAACCCATTTAGAATGTCGAACAGGAAAAATAATTTTGGCTTTCAATAACTTATTGAGTTCAGATTTTATCTGCTTTTCTAGATTGGGATGGATTTTTCTCAGCTTTTGTTGTACAGGTTTTTCATCATTTATCATTGGAATGGTATGTTGGATAATAGAAGTGTCATAAGTTTTGATTTCATCGTAGTTCAAAGCAAAGACACTTTTATATTGTTTCAAAAGATGAACATATACTAATTTTTCTTCAGGAGCTAGACCAAGGCCTAGGTTGATATTCTGTGGTTTGGTATCAGTTCCTAGATTCACTAATTCATAATTCAAAGTTGAACTTTGTAATTTTGAATTGGTAGATCTTTTAAATCGGTCTTTCAAATCATAAAGGTCTTCTAACTTGACTATTGACTTTGGAATAGCATTATTAGTGCTATCATGCTGTAATTGTTTGTCATGTTGGTCTTCATCAATTATCTGATTGGTATAAGATCCTTCAGATGTGAGGAAGTTTACAATATCAGGATCATCGTTGAAAATTCTCCAATTGGTAACGTTATCAGGAATCAAAGGTCTAAAGATTAATTCAATTGAAAATGGATCAAGACTAAAGTCTTCTGTAGGAATAAGCTTAGAGGCTACATTGGCTAAGAGGTCTGCACTAGCATTCTGGATTCTAGGAATTGGTGAAATATTAAATGCTATAAAATTTTCAGTCAGATCTTGAACTAAAGATTGATAATGCTTTAAATGACCTGATAAACAACGTATAGTATTGCGTACCTGTTTGATTACAATTTCTGAATCTCTGAAAACTTGTAGATATTTGATATCTAATCCGATTGCTTTATATAATCCTTGGATTAAAGCCTCGTATTCTGCGGTGTTATTAGTGCATTCAAAATCAAGTCTACAAGTTAGCATAATTTTGTTTCCCTCTGGACTAACCAACACACATCCTGCTCCTGCTCCTTCATTAGACTTAGAACCATCAAAAAATAATTTCCAAAATAAAGATTTATTTACAGGAGTATCTACAACATTAATACATTTAGAACTATCTGTCTGAGAAAAATTTTCTATTTGAGATAAAATAGAATGTCCTAAATAAGGTGAATTATGAGCATTAAAACTTCCTAAGAAAGAATGAATTGATTAATTGCCAATGATATTATTGCTGTATGAAACTGGTTCATTCTCTCCTTCCAATTCTGTTATTATGTATTTCTGATGCTTTTCTCGTTCAACCTTTATCTGATTTGGTTTACCATTGTAAGGAAGCCACATGTGTGCCCAATCGGTTGCAAAGTATCCATGAAGTTTTTCTGACCAATCTCTGCTAAGAATTAAGCCATAAAATTCTGGAATATCTGCAACAAAATATCAATGACTTAACACACCTTTGGATTTGATGACATCCGTATGGTAACCTGGTTTAATTCGCCAATCACTTCAACCTGCGATCGATCTAATTGCACTATGCGTACAACAGATTTTTGTGGTTGAATGTTTAATTTTGCACATACTGATTTTGGTAAAATATTAGATGAAGCTCCAGAATCCACTAAACAATTATGCAATTTTTTATTGAAAACTTCATAAGTAAGAAGAAGTGAAGGAGTATGAGATCTTGATCTTCCTCCAGTTAAAGCGATATTTTCAAGATCAACTTTACTAATCGAATTAGTTGGAGGTCTTCCCATCTCATTAGAAGCTTGAGAATTTACAGGATCGGGCAAAGATTTTTTTGGTATAGCATGTAATTCTTTCAAAAGTACCTTTTGCTGGTGCTTTAACTTGCTCAATTCATACAAAGTGATGTTAGCCCTAGTCTTCTTCATATCTTCTATAATGTTATATTCCAATTCATCAGAAACAATCAGTGTTCTTGATGGAATTGATGAATCTGTTTGGACTGGGCTAGTTTGAATTGCTTTAGTTGTTGTTTTCTTGGGTACAACTTTTTCCTTAGTCAATGGTCTTGCGCTCTTTGACTTAGGAGTAGTTTGAGGAGGATCAAGCTGATTTCTACTTCGATTGCTAACCGGGGATGCTTCTTGCTCTTCCTCATCTGGGAGGATGAAATCCCACATACCTTGGACTTCTACAACTTCTTCTTCATCAGTTGTTTCTTTAGTAGCAGTTTCTTCTTCTTCTTCTTCTTCTGATTCAGCATTTGTAATAGCATTTGGTGGCTTTGGATAATTTAAAGGGTTTCTTCTAAAAGGCTTGAAAGACTTTTTAGAAGATGTTTCTGCCACCTGTTTCTTAATGTCAACCATTTCGTTAGACATGGTTTTCAAAACTTTCTGCAATCCTTCTAAATCAAATGGATCTTTTGGTTGTTTTTTCTTGGGATCTTCTTTAAAATTGACCTTCTTAGATTTTTGTTCTTCTATTGCATTTTTTTTTTCTAAAGCAATGATTCATTTCTCTACTACTATTGCTTCCTTCATATTGTCTGCTAAAGTTGTTTGTTATCCCTATCAACAAAGATTGCTATGTTTGATGGTAAATCAGAAATGTACCATTCACTTCACACTTCTTCGCTAGGCTTGGAAGCGGTAGGAATTTTGTTTAACAATTTATTGAAACGTGAATTGATATCCTTGACAAGTTCTTTTGAATCAACTCTAAGCTTAGACAAATCATTGATCAATGTTGCTATAGACCTGTCATCACCAAATTTAGTTAAAAATTGATCTTGAAAGATATCCCAAGTAGTGATAGATCCAGATGGTAACGAGAAATACCATGATCCAGCTGCTCCTTGTAGGGTATAAGGAAAAATTCGGACAATAGCATCTTCGTTAATAACTCCATTGAGGTTTATGGATAGCATAAAGTTGTTGATATGTTCTTCTGCTAGCATGCCTGTTTCAGGATTAAACTTAGGGAGCCATTTTTCAGGATGGGTTGGTAATTGACTCAACGGTGCAGGCATTAAGACCGCCCCTGGATTATTCCATGGCATTTGGGCCATTGCTGAACAACTAAGAGAGGAAAGTGCAGAAGATGATATTTGTGACTGAGAAGATGAAGATATTATGATTTGAGAAGGAGATGTGGAATATTGAGTGGACTGATGGACAGTAATATGGGGTGGAGGAGTGGGCGGTTGACTTCGCGATGAAGATTTTGAGATGGATGATGAAAGAGTCTCACTATCAGACCCTTTAGGTGATTTCCTAGCTCTTTTTCTTGTAGGTAGAGGTAATTCAGTTGGCTGAATTCCAAGCTTTTCACTTTGTAATCTAGTAAGGGGATGAGCAGGATTATATTGCGAAGTCACACTGCCTTGAGATTTATCATACCTTTGAGGTGATATTGAAAATCGTTGAAGTTTATGAATCAAAGATTCAACTTCCGAAGGTTCAATAGCAGATTCGTCTGAAAAGTCAGGGTTTGTAGCAGTGTCTATTCTTCTTTCGACTTCTAGTTCTAGATTTAAAATTTTTGAGTGTGATGGAGAAGTCGGGGAAGATGGTGAGGGTGATTTACTCTCAGAATGGTATTTAGATTTAGATTCACTTGTCATTCATAGTTCGTGGCCATCCTTCTAGCGTGAAACATGTTGAAGCCCCGAAAATTGGATCTACAACAAGGGGGATACCCACCCGGTCCGGACCTTGGTTAGCAGCTCCTTTTCCGTTTGGTGTAGTGGGTCCGACTAGGGATAATGGGACCAGTTTCCCAATATGTGTGTGTGTGTGTTTGAGATTTGATATTTCTTTTCTAAAATTCCTAAGTAAAATGCTTTTAATCTATCTCTAATCTATTCATATGCAAATTGTATTTTAAGAAATATCTAACTCTAAAACTAACCCGGGATGTAAATCTTTCTATTTATGTGATCTAAAATGATTTCAGATAAAAATCAATAATAAAGATCATTCAATTATTATTAGAAAATAATTCAATAAAGATAAACCATTTCATATAAAAATTTAGATGAAACAGTTATGAAAACATATCGAATAATAAGCTATTCATACATCAAGCACAAATAAATAGTTATCACCGTACAAAAGTGCCAAATGATAACTCAGGCATTCAAGCATAAATATATAAATAACTGAACATAAGTATCACTTTTAACACAGAAACAGAAATAGTTAAGAGATAAAAGTACCATTTATAACTGGTTCTATTCATGAGCTAGAAGCAATAATGATTTATCTCTTCCTAATCCAACATCCATTAAGAGTACATAAATGCAACATCAGTAACAGATATTAGACACAGATATCAATGAATCTCATTCCATTCATTCATCAAAACCTCCTTTGAGGGTGCAGAAGTGCATGTTCTGAGGATACGTTTTTGACAAATTTCAGGACCCTTCTCTAAATGCATGAGAAGGGTTTAAATACTACTAACAAAATCTAATTATAGTTTATTACAAAAATTTAGGATTCGGTTTAAATGACAGTCCTTTTTCTAGGAAAAAATAAAGTAAAACTGAAACTAAATCTAAAATTGAAAACTATCAACTAACTACTTATGAATTTGATCTCTGAATTTGCAAGCATCCAGCATTGTTTTGAGAAGAGGTGGCTAGCCGACTTCAGATTTCAACTGTCCCGAAAAGACAGAATCGGCAAGTGTAGGTGCAATCTTCTCAGCAGAATTAATGATGCAATTAAGAGTGATGCATTGACTGTGTGGTTTTACTAGATATGTCCAGTAAGAATCCCAATTTAATCCTGTCAATCCTTGAATTGATTTTGCTTTTTCTTCCGCCTTTTGTTTCCATTCTGTTTGCAATTGTTGTGTCTATGGAAGATATCCCGGAATAGTTTCTGAAATCAAATTAGCCTTGTGAAAATTATAATTTACACAATCAGTAATATTTCCTGCTGCTATAGCTGACTCCTCTGCCGCTTTCTCTGCTTCTCTGATCTGTGCATCTCAATTATTGAAAAGTATTTCTTTATGATTGTTATTGATAATTGGTGCACCAGCTCTTTTTCCTTCCTGTGTCTTTTTCCATGCCAAATAATTAGTAACTCTTTCATTAGTTAAATCATAATCATGTCATAATTCTACGACATGATTAGTGAGTTTATCACTTTCTAGACAAAAAGAGTTCCATTGCGAGATTTTCTGGCATAACACATCTTGTTGTTGCAATAGTTGGTTGTTTAAAGAAATAGATTCTGAAATAAACTCTGGAAGTTTGGGATCATCTTTGTGCTCTTCTCGGATAATCTGTATTTGTTTCTCTTTATCGGCCAAACTTTTTTGATATCCGATTTGCATCTCTTGAAGCTCTTGCTGTAACTTTTCAAGTTTTACCTGTGCTTCATTGCTAGCATGAGCTTGTTGCAATTGCTGTTGCAGAACTTGTATCTGATCTTCTTTTTCATTTAATAATAGTCGTACCTCAGATGCTTTGTCAATAGTTGTGGAGGCATAAGCTCATGTGATTTGAGATAGCTTGGTAAGATTCTCAGTAGGATCCGTAGTAGGATCTTTCCATAAGACATCTAAATGTTCTGCATTAGTAGAGATTGCGCTCTCTAACTTTCTCTTTTTCCTTTGATTCCTCACTACTGATTTATACTGCAGGTTGTAGAATACATCCAGAGGAGGAATGTCCTCTATATTAAGTACAATTTCAGAGGAGGGAGTGATAGGTATATGCTCAGTTTCTGTGACATTGCCACGTATTCCCGTGCTTAAAAATTTTGTTGTCTGTACAGGGGTTTGTGTATTCTGTCCTTCAACATTAAGCAATTCATTAGACGTTTCCCATTCTTTATCTAATTGAATGCTGGTGGATGGTTTTTGTATAGTGGGAGGTGGAAGATTCAACTGTGGAGTGGTTGAAGTCTGTAGTTGTGAAATCTCTTTTGACTGAGCTGTATCTTTCAGTGAGCCTTCATATTTATGAGACTTTTGAGAACGTTCAGAAGTTTCTTTGTCAGAATTTGATTTAGACCTATCAGTATCTGAGCTACCATTGAGACTGATACTAGGAGTCGGTTCCCTTGCGGGTTCCAAGCGTAAATTATCCAAAGGGATAGTAGTCAATCTTCTTTCTCTGTAGATTTTAAATTCCTGAAATACTTATGGGGAAAACTATGTTTGAGCTAAATGAAAAATTTCTTTAAATGAACATTTTTCTTGAAACATATCATCAAAAGGATATTCTTCTCCAGAAAATACTCTCACCTTAACTGCAGTGGTGAAATCTTTGACAACATCATATGGATCAAATAGCCTTCTCGAAAACTTGAAAAGTTGTAAGCATGTAATATTGCTTACCTCTTTGAATGCATGACCAACATCAAACAATGAAAATGCTCCACAGGCTACGCGAAATTGTGGCCAGATCGCCTTCTTCTTATCCTTTAATTCCTTTGTCAAACCTCCTTCACCACAGGTTTGGTATGCAATTTCCCGAGCTATAAGTTTATCCGGAACATACAAGGTTAAAACATGAGGAGAAGCAGAGCTTCCAAAAACCCTTACATAGGTAAACAACTCTTTTCCAAACCACCGTGCGACACGAAGAATGTTGACTTCTGCTTCCGGAGAAAACCTTGGAGCATTCTTATTATACAATATTCTGTACAGCGGCAACATTATGCCATGGAAAATCTTGTAAAAATGAGGAACAAATTTTGATTCCCATAGTTCTTTGTGATACACATGAATAGGAAAAGGATCATGAATTGTCCATTGCCAACCCATTAAAGGGAATTTAGAAACAAAGCAGTTAGAATCCATAACATGGGAAAACAGATAAAAAGGAGGATAAATCCTCTGAGAGACAGTCCGTTTAGACTAGTAATTGAAAATAGCAGTGGCTAAATTATCAGACGGTATTTTGGCCCAGTCTACAACGGTAGCATTAACAACAGCATTTAATAACGAAAGCCATTCAGGCAAGACCTTATTTATGTCAGGCTTTCCAAAAAGCCTACATAACATAGCAGCAGCAAAACAATAGGGAGAGGTGAGTGAACCAGTATTGTACATACCATGTTTTTCTTTCTTCAGTGGTTCATATCTTTTGGTCCATTCCTTTGTGCATTCCTCCAAATTTTCATTTTCCCTATCAAATTTCTCCATAAATTGTTTGTTGTAAGTCGCCTGAGGCTCTGGCAAGTGATACATAAGCCTCAAATATTCTGTAGTGAATGACCCAATGAGCTCTTGATCTGGAGTTCTAAATTGCCTGTCTGAAATATCGGTGCTATCCAACACCCATTTTACCATATTTGTATACGGAAGACTTCTCGGTCTTGCTGCTATCCGGTGCAAAAATGAACAGGCCAATTCTGTAAGAGATGCTTCAGATGAATTACTTGAACCTACAGTAGCCGCGACTTCCATTACCCTGGGATTTTCTTCTTTGAGCAGATTATGCATTCCCTCCCAAGTGGTGATACCGGCATCCTTGTTGCAAGCAGTATCTGCATACAGGGAAGCCATCTCTTTTTTTTCAGAACTTGGAGTTTTCTCTTTCTTTCCCATAGTACTCTGTGAATGCTTTGTATATTCTTCTACTCCTTCGTGCCTACGGTTTTACAAATTAAGTGAGAGTAATGACATGAGAAAGGTGACGAGATAGTTTTAAATGCTGAAGGCGGATGAAATATATTATTTTAACATGAAACAACCTTTCAATCAAAACAAAATCCTTTTTATCGATAATTGACAATCCATTCATTAATTTAAGCATTAAAGCACATAACGGATATTGATTTATGAAAAGATTTTCTTTGGACAACGAGATTTTAAGAATCTGCGACATTGCGATTTGAGATTTGCTGTGCAATATCGCAATATCGCAATATCATAGATCGCAATTTTCTCAAATCGAAATCATCGCAAGATCGCAATTATCGCAAATCGCAATATTCACGAATCGCAGTCTCATAGCATCGGGAAATCGCAATATCGCAAAATATAATATATGAAAAGTATTTGTTAAACATCTTTTCTGCGATATGCGGTTTGCAATCAATATTTTAATGCATATTTTTTTGGGATCGCGCTATCACAATATCATGAAATCGCAATTTAAAAGATTCTTCCTTACAAAGGATGTCTACTTATTGCGATGGATGCGATCTTTTCTTCAAAGAAAAGATTTTATTCTAATTTATCATAAAATTAAGTGTATTTAATGATTTCCTAAGGAATTTCCATAAGTTATGATAGTAAATTGTATTTGAGAAAGGAAACAAGCACTAATTAATTTTTTGGATTTTTTTACTAAGGGTCCCCTCATATTTAGTATTATTACTAATACTTAAATAAAAAGGGGGGTTGGTGCTGGCCACAACACTTGGAGATATTTGAATATTATTTTTCGTGCCTTAAGATGTGATTCCTTTGGATTGGCTTGGAAACATCAAAAATCCCAACTTCATGCATGATATCTTGTCTAGTACCTATTAGAAAAATCAGACTTCCAATCATAGATCTATACTCTAGTTGGAGTACCATAGGAGAATCATCATGAGAACTCAATTTACATCAGGTCATCATTTGAGTGCACACACGTTTGCAGTCTTCCATCCCATACTTCTTTAGAATCTACTTGAGATGTTTTGTTTAAGAGAGAAAGATTTTGTGTTTTTCTTGTTGCACTTGTAAACCAAGAAAATATTTTAGCTCCCCAAGCAAGGACATTTCAAATTACTGCTACATAATAGAGGAAAATTCATGACTTGTGTATTCTTCATTACTCCCAAATATGATGTCATCAACGTAAATAACAAAAATTAACATTTTTTCATCCTTAATTTTTTTTTTGTACAGGTTACTCGGTGCAGATCCTTTTGTGAAGCCTTGTTGTTAAAGATATTTTCCAAGATGATAGAACCATGCCCGTGGAGCTTGTTTCAGCCCATATAGAGCCTTTTTCTAGTTTGCAAACATATTTTTCATCATTTCCAAGAATGAATCCTTTTGGTTGTTCTATATAAACTTCTTATTCAAGATCTATATTAAGAAAAGCAGATTTTACATCCATTTGATAAAATTTGAAACGTTAAAAACTTGAAAATGCAAGAAACATTCTTATGGCTTCAAGTGTGGCTACTCATGCAAATGTTTCTTCAAATTCTATGCCTTCATGTTGATCATAGCCTTTACAAACAAGTCTAGATTTGTTTCCAATTACTTCTCCATTTTCATTTAACTTATTTTTTAATATCCACTTTGTTCCAATAACATTTTTATAAGGATTCCTTGGAACCAAATCCCAAGTATTATTATTTTCAAATTGATCCAGTTCTTCATTCATTCCCTTAATCCAACACTCATCTTTACTAGATTGATTTACATTTTGAGGTTCAATGGTGTATAATAATTCTAGGTAACTAGGAGATCCCACAAGTGTTCTTCTTGTTTTTATCCCTGATTCATTTTCACCCAAAAATTAAGATTATAGATGATTCTTTTAGACATACCTGGATGGATCCTTTTCTCTTTCTCATGTATCCTATTTTGATGCTTCATTACATTCTTCTTCTATGACATTGTTATATGAATTGGGAAAGCATTAATCATCATCATCATCGTCGTTTGTTGTTATCACCCTTTTGGGAGCTAGATGTGTTTCATCAATCACACCATCAATACATTGAACAATATTCCAAAGTCTCTTATTGTAGCATTTGTAGGCTTTACTTCTAGAAGAGTAACCAAGAAGTATTCCTTCATCTGCTCTAGGATCAATATTACCAAGTTTTTCATAGTTGTTTTTGATAAAAAAAAATCTTCCAAAAACTTTAAAGTGCTTCACCATGGGAGTATTACCATACGAGAGTTCATAAGGAGTTTTATCACTATTCACATGAACATGAGCCTTTTTTATAATATTTACTGTGGTATGTGCAGTGTCACCCCAATATGTGTCAAGAGTCCCAAATTCATCAAGCATAGCTCAATCCATTGTTGAACTATTATATTCATTCTTTTTTCCACACCATTTTGTTGTGGAGTTTGAGTTATATAAAATTATCTTTTTATGCCATATTGTTCACAAAAATCAAAGAATTCATTTGACATGTATTCTCATCCTCGATCAGATCTAAGACATCTAATTTTTACATCTAATTCATTTTCAACTAAAGCTTTAAAGACCATAAATTTTTCAAATGATTCATCTTTGTGTTTCAATAAATAAATCCAACACATCCTAGAAATGTAATCAATGAATAAAATATAGTATTTTTCTCCACGTGGTGAAGTTTTCCTTACAGGTCCACACACATTAGTATGTATAAGTTCAAGAGTCTTAGTTGCTAATCCTTCTTTGGTGTTAATTTTTCTCTATTTTTCTTACTGAATTATCATAAATTACATATGGTACTTTCTCGTAAAGTGATGTTGGGTAAATCACAAACAACTTTGAGCCTACTTGATTTTCTTATTTGAGAAAAGCTCAAATGTCCCAATATTTTATGCCATAACGAGTTTTCTACAAATTTTCCTAAGTAACATTTTTCTTGGCCTCCTTTCAATATATAGACTTTTCTTGGTGTTCTTGTTCCTTTTATTCTTGTTTTTCTTGTGTCAAGTTCACAAACCATACATTCTTTTGATTGGAAGACAACTTCATTTCCTTGGTCACACGTTTGGCTTACACTCAACTAGTTATGATTTAATCCACAAACATACATAACATTATTGGCTTCAACCTTTTCTTTTAGAAAAACAGATCCTTTACCCTTAATGACAGCACTAGAGTCATTTCCCACAGTGTCATTATTTTCCTTTTCTAAAGAATTGTATGAAATATTTTTTTCTTTATCACCTGTCATGTGTTTTGAGCATTCACTATCAATGTAGCATTGATTTTCTTCTCCTTATGAAAATAAATCTATGCCGCAACTTTCTAATTGTAAGTCCTTCCTTCTCCATACCTTATAATTTGTGGATATTTTCTGTTTTGGCTATAGTTCACTCTTGCATTCAGATCCCTCATGTCCAGAGTTACTGCAAAAAAAAAAAAAAAATCAATTTCATATCGAAGAGAATAAATTTTTTTATAATTATTCTACTTTGTTCCTGTCTCGTTTCTTTGTTTTCTTGCTTCTTTAGTCATGATGGTTTTGTATGCAACACATTGAGCAGCTTTGTGACCAAAATTATGACATGAGAAATATTGTCCATTAAAGAAGAAATTTTTGCGATCATAGAACCTTCGAGTATTGTTTACCTTCTAACTAATGCTTCTATTATTGTTTATTATTGAATTTTAGTAATCATGCTTTAGCTGAGAATTATCTTTGTTCTTCCGCTGAGTGGTGAAACTTTGCTAACTGCCTTGTGCTACATTTAGATAGCTTGCAGCTGAAGATTTTTCCGACTCAGAAGATTCACAAATGTAACCAAGACCTATCTTTACAAGTGGAGACAGTTTCCTTTAACAAATCCAAGATTTTGAGTTTTTACTTTCTCAAGTTCCTTTCTTAGGCTTACTATTTCACATTCTAATTTCTCATTGTGCCTCTCCTTTTCTATGAGTTGATTCTTTAGAGTATGCATGACTATTTTTTTTATTACAATAATATTTTGAATTGAGAGATTCCTTCAACAAAATAATTTTCTTCTAAAGCATCCATAAAGTTATATTTAGCCTCGCTAGTTTCTTTTTCCAATGCCATAAGCAATCTAAGATCTTGATCCAATTCTCCTTCTTCACAATTTGACAAGGCATCATTATCTTGATGAGTATAGTAACTTGTTCTACTATCATATCATCTCTTATTACCTTTTTCTATATCCTTTCCCTTATCATGATTATCTTTATGGGGATATTTAGCAGCATAGTGACCGACTCTTCCATAAGAAAAACATTTCAAAGGAAGCTTACCTCTAAGCCTTCTAGTGCCAAGTTGATTTTTCTTTACAAAATTTACCTCATCTTCTTCTGATACATACCCTAATTCTTTTTATTATTTCTTTTCTTCTTCTTTTGAAGTAGCTTTAAATGCGGCTTCTATAACTTTTAATGAACCTGCTTTTCTCATTTCAAAAGAAGTGAGGATCCCATGCAGTTGAAAAACAGTAAGAGTCTATGGATATTGCTTCTCTTCAATAGCATACACTTTTGACTCAAATTTCGGAGTTAGAGATCTTAATATTTTCTTTACTAAAGTTGTGTCTCTTATGTATTCACGCATATTTATCATACGATTTACAATCTCATCTAGATGCAGAAAGAAACTCGCAATAATTTCATCATTATGCATTATGAGATTTTCGTATTGAATTCTAAGAGATTGGAGTTTAGCACTTTTTATCTTGGCATTGCTTTCATATCTTAGAATTATTTTGTCCCATATCTCCTTTTTTGTATTTAACTACATAACTTTGAAAAAGTATGATTCGGTTAGGCTGGCTAATAATGCATTAGCAGCTTTCACATTTGTTTCATAGTTCTTCCTTGCTGCTAGATCTATGCGAACTGCAGTTGGATATTGGTAACCGCCTTCAACAATTTCCCAAACATATGCTCCAAGTGATTGAAGATAAGATCCTGTTCTTGTATTCTAAAATATTAAATTGTTTCCATTGAAGAGTGGAGTTCTGATAGATGTTTTTCCATGTTGATTGCTCATCTTGGTAGATCTTCCTTCTAGCAATCAAAATTTTTTATAAGGACTTACTCTCATACCAATCGTTGGGAAAAATACTGAGGGGGGGGGGGGGGAGGGGAGTGGGAGAAAATCAGTATTTAAAACTCACACAAGGTTTTCTTTTCTTAACAGATTTCTATACATGACTTTAGTTATCATAACTAGCATATGCACGCATCTTTCTTTAAGGAAACTTGCATATGCCCAGTAAATTTATTATTCAGATAAATCCTCAGAAACTTTACTTAGCCAAGTACATCATTTATTTATCAGACATTTAGTAATCAATAAACATGTGCAGTAAGAACACAATCATAAAAAAAAGAAACACACATGAACATCAAAACACACATGCATCATGCCTTTCCAAACCCTCAACCATTGGCTTTTGCAATTTCCCTAGCCATAATAAACCGAAATGAATAACCGCTAGGATTTTTTTCCTACCATTCAACTTGAAATACGCGTCCCATGACCTTGGTCTTCTATTTTTTACATGAATATTTAACTAGGCTTGTTACAAAACCCTCCCCCATAGGGGAACACCGTCCTCGGTGTTCAATGACACCTACAAACCAAGAAACTGTTAAAGGAAAACATACTCCTTATGGAGATTTATAATAGGGCTCCTTGTAGTATTTAAAATGACCACTATTGAAACATGACAAACATAACATTTAGTGAATCTTTATAAAACAACTCATTATGATATTTACAATAATAACCACATTTTCTTCAACCAACAAATAATCATACTATCTATGGGGATTTATAAATCCAAAATGATACAATATTTACAATAATATACACATATACACATTTTCTCAATGAGAAGATCAAAGGATACAATGCCCATATTTGGAACAAGGGAATCCAGAGCCTCACACCAGCACCCTCAGGATTCACCTCCTTCCTAGGAATTCTATAATCCACTACAAAATTCAAAGTTGCATCTAATGTCGAGTGTTCCAATCCTACACCAGTTTTCCTTTCTTTGAAAATTTACCACATATTGTCCCAAGGAACACTCCCAATGTGAATCTGATTCCATTTGGAAATGCTAGGAAAAAGAAAACAAAAAATCCTCAGGCTTCCCTCCTCTTGTAGACATTCCCTCAGGAAGTCGGGTCACCCCCTTCTATGTAGTCACACACCTTCCAAGTTCCACTGGCACCCCCATAATGGAATTCCATCACTTGGTAAGGATTCATCGCATTGAAATGTCCAAAAAAAAAGGCATATCTCTACTTGAAAACCATCATAAAGTTCATAGCATGTTCATGCAAATCATTGGACACTATTGGGTACCAGTGTCCCACAATGGCCTTGCTCCTCAAGTTCTTTACCTGTAGAAATTTGCTGAATAATGATATTTATCCACCGAGATTATCCTGATCACATATCAATTCGAATTCATATGCAACACATAATCTCTTCCACTCAGATCATCACACATGTGGAAATAAAACAAGCGATATCACATCAATTCATCATACACATTAACACAGTATGTATGCGGAAAGCCTATAGCTGAAAACCCCGCAGCTATATGTGTATATTATAATGGATAAAACATGTAACAACTCAATACAATACTCCTCACAATTACTCATTACTATCTCATGAAGTTACACACAAACTAGCTTGGTTTTGAACAAGTCACAGGTTCAAAACTCAACCACTAATTGCCTACCTCTATTGCGCAATCACTGCTGGCGTAATGAGAGATCCAAGGTTAGAATATCCTTGGCTTGACAACACAATCATCATTGGAAATTGGCTCCAAGTGTGGTACAAATATCATGCACAACTGATGTCACAACTGATAGATGTACTCACCCTTTCATCTACCTCTTTCACTGGTCTCCACTGAACTGTCCATGCACTGTGGTGAACTGATGTGTTCTTGAGTTGAATAATGAGTTACTAATTATTGAATTAAATAATATTTAATTCACTCCACTCATAAATAGTTGATTAGCTAGTTAAACTAATCTCAACTAGTTCAACTAAGTTAAACCGAACACAACTCCACTAGCTGTCCCATTAACTCCACCAAACTTCTGCCACTGAAGTCCTAACTGAAGTCAACCATGCATGAGCTCACCAAACTCCTAGGAATAGCATAATTCCTCTGTCAGATGCATGAGCCACTTCTGTAGCTCGAACTGAAGTGCTCCAAGAGAGTAAACTAAATTTTAGAGTCCAAATATTATTAAGGGTAAATAATATTTGACTTTTCTATTTTTAGGATAGGCAGTCTAAAAATAGACTTCGACCTAAATGTCTAAAAAATAGAGGTCCATCTATTTTTACCAACATGACCAATACTCCAAGAATAGCATACTGCAACTCCCAGACCATGCTCCATATGTCTAAAAATAGACATAGTCTAAAAATAGACTTTGCGCCAAAAATAGCCTGCGGGCCCACTTAGTGAAGGCGACTTCATTTCACTAAGCTCCATCATATTGCTGCATTTTCAACACTCCCTCTCAGCAAGATATGGATTATCTGCAACCCCTATCCTGCCTCTGTGGAATTCGAACTTGCTCCTGGTGAGCGCCTTCGTCAAGATGTCGGCATCCTGATCCTCCGTGGGAACATATGAAAGCATCATGATTCTCCGCTGAACACAATCTCTGATATGATGGTACCTTATGTCGATGTGTTTGGATCTATCATGAAATACTGGATTAGCCGAGAGTTTAATGCAACTCTGGTTATCACAGTAAATCACTGTAGGCTCCAAATGCAACCCGAACAATCCAACGAGGATCTTCCTCATCCAAATAGCCTCGCATGCAGCCAAGCTTGTTGCCATGTACTCGGTCTCTGCTGAACTGAGTGCCATGGATCTCTGCTTCCTACTGTACCAGGAAACTACTGTCAACCCAATGCTGAAAACTCTTCCAGATGTGCTCTTCCGGTCCATTGGGCTCCCTGCCCAATCTGCATCAGTGAAGCAAGAAAGCTTCGCTCCATCCTCCTGTCTGTACCATAGACCATATCCCGATGTGCCACTAATATAGCGCAATACACGCTTTCCTGCCTTCCAAAAGAGCTTGGTAGGCTTAACCATAGCTTTTGAAAGCTGTTTAACTGCATAGCATATATCGAGTCGTGTATTGACCAGATACATAAGCGACCCCACCAACTGTCGATAGACAGTGGCATCCACTACCTCCGCTGAAGTAGCATCCTCCTTCCTCCAACCACCAGGAAGAGGAGTGTCAACAGGCTTGCAGCCTTGCATGTTGAACCTCTCCAGAATCTCCCGGGCATACTTGCCCCGAGAAACAAACAGTCCTCCACTGCGCTGCCAAATCTCCAATCCCAGGAAATAATGAAGGAGGCCCAAGTCCTTCATCTCAAACTCTCGTGCAAGATCCTCCTTGCATGAAAGTATCAACGGCTCATCTCCCGTCAAAATCAGATCATCTACATACAGTACGATGATCAACAACTTCCCCTCCACCACAATCTGGTACAGGTTAGGATCTGCCTCACTCTTGGAGAATCCAAGCCCAGTGAAGTAGCTTTCTATGTGAGTGTACCATGCACGAGATGATTGCTTCAGCCTATACAGTGCTCTCTTGAGTCGGCACACATGCGACTCACTGCTGAAAATCTCGAAACCTTCAGGCTGCTCTATGTACACCTCCTCCTCAATCACTCCGTTGAGGAACGTAGTCTTCACATCCATCTGATGGATGTGCCATCCCATCCGCGCTGAGAGAGCAAGGATCGTCTGTATGGAAGAGTACCTTGCGACAGGTGCAAAGGTCTCCTCATAATCGATCCCCTCGATCTGTGAGAAGCCACGGGCAACAAATCTCGCCTTGTACTTCTCCACACTCCCGTCAGCCGCCTGCTTCACTTTGTAGATCCATCGCGAACCCACCACTGATTTCCGTTGCGGTCTTGGGACAATCTCCCATGCATTGTTTCTGATGATCGAATCATATTCTTCGATCATGGCATCTACCCATGTGGGTTCCTCCACAGCTTCCTCAAAAGAGGATGGCTCCGTCACAACACATTGACTCACAAGAGCCATGTATGTAGTGTACCGATCCGGTGACTGCCTCTGTCTGCGCTGTGCTGTAGGTGGTCCTACAACCTTCTCTGCATCTTGAGCCAGTCGCTCAACTTTTGTAGTGCGCATGCGCCCTCTGATGGTTTGCGCTGCATGGGTGGTTTCTTCCACCTCCTGAACTTCCTCTTGTGGCTAATCCACATCCGGAAGCTCCTCCTTAGGAACTAACAACTCCTCATCTGCATGCAAGTGTAGCTCCCTCTCAAGCGAACACTGCATGGCTTTCTCCTCCTGAAACTTGATATCTCATCGCACAATAGGCTTGCGACTGTCTGAAAAATACACTCGATAGTTGTGAGGTGTATCAATGTACACCACAAATATTCCAACCTCTGCGTTCGGATCCAGCTTCTTTCTGGCATCCTTCGTCACATGCATGTAGACAGGTGAACCAAAAATTCTCAAATGAGAAATGTCAGGTCTCTTACCAGAATAAGCCTTCTCCGGTGTACTCATGCCAAGAACCTTGTGAGGACAACGGTTCTGCACATACACTGTTGTATTGCATGCCTCAGCCCACAAGTGAAGGGGTAGGCCCTGATCATGCAATATTTCTCGTGCAGCACCCACGATCGTTCTGTTCTTCCGCTTAGCCACCCCGTTCTGCTGTGGGTTATGGGGTGCGATGAGCTCTCTCTGAATCCCTTCTGTGCTACAGAACTCCTTGAATTTAGCCGAGATGAATTCACCACCATTGTCGCTCCTTAGAGCAATCACCTTCTTCCCTGACTCCTTCTCGACCCATGCTTTAAACTCACAGAACTTCACGAATGTATCGCTCTTCTTCTGCATGAAGAAGATCCAGCACTTTTGAGAGAAATCATCAACAAAGATCACATAGTACTTGTGCTTTGCTGTTGAAGCAACTGAGAAAGGACCACACACGTCTGTGTGAACTCTCTCAAGGATCGTCGTGGCGTGACTATCCTTCTCGTGAAAGGTGGATTTCACATACTTCCCTAAAGTACACCCCTTGCACTGATCTGATTGCGTAAGAGTACCCTTAGGAAGCCCAGTAGAAATCTGTTGCAGTATCTTCAAGGCTCCGTGGTGAAGGTGGCCCAATCTCCTGTGCCACAGTTCACCCTCATCATCCCGGCTCACCACTTCTCCCACCTTGCATGCCATTGCTGCGCATCCATCTACTTGCAACTGATAAAGGTTATTGGTTCGAACCCCTATCTTCCGGGTCTCTCCAGTAGTCTTACTGCGTAGGAAGGCTTTTCCTTCGCTGAAGACCACATCATACCCCTTATCTTCCAACATCGCCACATAGATCAAGTTCTTCTTCAATCCAGGTACATGCATGAAATCCTTTAATACAAAAGGTTTACCAGACTCCCTCTGAAATGATATGGTACCGATACCAGTCACACTGTATCTACCATCATCCCCCATCTCGCTGTGCACACCCAATTCTTTGTCCTCTAGATCTGAGAACAAATCTCGATCTCCCGTCATATGAAATGACGCACCGCTATCCAAGAACCACACCGATTCCATCACACTTGAAACCAAGCATGCGATCAGTGAAAATTCAAGCTCGAACTGTAAAGCCAAAGCTTCTCCATCTGCAGATCTTCCCGCTTGCTTGTTTTTCTTCTTCTTCAGACAGTTGGTAGCATAATGTCCGTGATCATGGCAGTGAAAACACTTCACTTTCGCCATGTCTTGCTTCTTGCCCTTTGCACCGGAATGAGAATTTTTCTTACCCTTCCCCTTCTTTGCTTTGGCAGCCAAAGCGCAATTTTCTTCATCAGCTCCCTTTGATGAAGATCCATCTCTAGTAGTCCTCCTTATCTCCTTCTGCATGAGATCCGCCCAAAGGCGCTCCCATCCCGGCAACTTCTCCCGACCATTGACACTATCTTGATATGAATGCCAAGCCTTCGGAAGACCAAGGAGAGCCAGGTCGACCATGTCCTCATCTTCGACAGTCACCCCCACACTTCCCAACTCATCTCTGCATTGAGTGAACTTTGTGAGGTATTTGGCGATACTGTCGCCTTTCTCCATCTTGATGTTTCTGAGCTTATCTTTGAGCGCCAGCTTCCTTTGGTCACTCTTACTCTGGAATAGATCCGTCAAAGCTTTCCACATTAAATATGGAGAAGCCTTTCCATGGAGGATGGATACAATATGATCCTTGACGCCCTCCAACAGGATCCTTCGACATTTCGCCATCTTCTTTTTCCATGCTTCGACTTCAACAGGATCAGTGGGATTTTGGACATCCATATCCACGAACTCCTTCAGTCCATTATCTTCTAATACTACCTCCATGTGATCCTTCCATGCAACATAATTCGAACTGCCTTCAAGAGCATATTCGAGTCGCAAACTGTTGAAAGACATTTTCAACTCCGGCACCAAGAAAACAAAACTGCTGCAAAATTTGAATTCCAACTCAAAGCTCAACCACTCTTAATCTGTGAGAACAAATTATTTCTAGCACAGAGATCGACTGCAGGGGCATTTACTGGATGTATCACCTTTCAAAGGAAAGGATGGATCCAGAGGCTACCTGGCCCGCATGCAGACTCTGTCTACCGAAATAAGTTTGTAATCACTGTGATGATCAATCTCTGCTCCGATAATTAATCTAGCTCTGATACCATATAGAAATTTGCTGAATAATGATATTTATCCACCGATATTATCCTGACCACATATCAATTCGCATTCATATGCAACACATAATCTCTTCCTCTTAGATCATCACACATGCGGAAATAAAACAAGCGATATCACATCAATTCATCATACACATTAATACAGTATGTATGGGGAAAGCCTATAGCTGAAAACCCCATAGCTATATGTGTATATTATAATGGAGAAAACATTTAACAACTAAATACAATACTCCTCACAAGTACTCAGTACTATCTCATGAATTTACACACAAACTAGCTTGGTTTTGAACAAGTCACAGGTTCAAAACTCAACCACTAATTGCATGCCTCTATTGCGCAATCACCGCTGGCCTAATGAGAGATCCAAGGTTTGAATCTCCTTGGCTTGATAGCGCAATCATCATTGGCAATTGCCTCCAAGTGTGGTGCAAATCTCATGCACAACTGATGTCACAACTGATAGCTGTACTCACCCTTTCATCTACCTCTTTCATTGGTCTCCACTGAACTGTCCATGCACTTTAGTGAACTGATGTGTTCTTGATTTGAATAATGAGTTACTAATTAGTGAATTAAATAATATTTAATTCACTCTACTCATAAATATTTTATTAGCTAGTTAAACTAATCTCAACTAGTTCAACTAAGTTAAACCGAACACAACTCCACTAGCTGTCCCATTAGCTCCACCAAACTTCTGCCACTGAAGTCCTAACTGAAGTCAACCATGCATGAGCTCACCAAACCCCTAGGAATATCGTAATTCCTCTGTTAGATGCATGAGCCACTTCCAAGGTTGGAACTGAAGTGCTCCAAGAGAGTAAACGGAAGTTTATAGTCCAAATATTATTAAGGGTAAATAATATTTGACTTCCCTATTTTTAGGAAGGCAGTCTAAAAATAGACTTCGACCTAAATGTCTAAAAATAGAGGTCCATCTATTTTTACCAACATGATCAATACTCCAAGAATAACATACTGCAACCCCTGGACCATGCTCCATATGTCTAAAAATAGACTTTGCGCCAAAATTTTCCTGCGGGCCCACTTAGTGAAGGCGGCTTTATTTCACTAAGCTCCATCATCTTGCTGCATTCTGAACATTACCAACATACTACTTCTTGTGACAATTCATGTTGTTGTTCTTGTTAATGCTTGCAATTCATTTCAACCACACAACCAACCATTTTTGTGCTTCCTGTACCAAACACATAACTTCCATTAAGTTAAAAATAAATTGAAATAACTTCATATCATACCTCATTGGTAGCTTGTTAATAAGGTATACTTGAAATCCTGTTTATTTCCTGTCACGACAGGTCAAACTAGTTTTTGATCAAATTATCATGTATAAACATATCACAGATGGTTAGCTGAAAATATACCATCATAAATCATAAATAATAAACAACATGTAACCATCAATAAACTATAATCATAGATCACACGTTATCATCATGAGTGAGAATAAAAAATCATATGCGTAAGAAAAATAAAATAAAATACTAATACTTATCCTTTAATCGATCCTTAGCTTCTACCATTATGCTTTTTCCTCTCCATACACGTCGAATCTGTTTCCATACCTAACAAATACCCGATGTATTTTCCTCTCTTTAATCATGTACACATAAACACAATGCACATCACATGAATACATGCAAAAATGACTTACAACACCACAAAATACATACGCCTCTAGTTGATATTCATTATGACACATATACATGCACATGGTGTACAACGCAATAGATATACATACACATTGTACAATGCAACGAATACACATGTCACGATACCACAACTACACAATGCACATATGTAGTATCACATTTTCATAACACGACATGTATGGAATGCACACAATACCACATGCAGAGTAGTACCATATGCACAACATGTACATAGTACCACTTGTACACAACATTATATGCACAACGTGTGCACAACATCACATGTGCACGACACCACCTGCCACAATGTGTACACAATGCCAAATGTAGACCGAACCACCTATATAATGTGTGCAGAACACCACATGCAGGACATGTACACGACACGACATGTACATAACACCACCTTCACACAACATCATATGTACAACATGTACACAACGCCACATGTACAATCATGCACACAACAACATATGTACATAGCACCATATGTTCAAGACCCACACAACACGATATGTACATAGTACTACATAGCACCATAGCTACACAACAATACATATCCAACATGTGCACAACACCATATGCACACAACACCACATATCCAACATGCACACAATACAATATGTACAAAGCACCACATATCCAACATGTACGTAGCACCATCTATACCTAGAAATTCATATGAAATATAAAAAAACACCATATATACAATAAGCATACAACATCATATGTAAAAAATATTCCGTATGTTACATGTACAAATAACCATAGGTAGAATCATTGAAATAACAAAATGTGCAACACTTATACAATAATAGTACTATACACCCATAGACCACACACTTAATCCATAAATCAACCTTCCTTTTAATGTCTTTCCACTATCCATTTTTATCCTAGCATGTCAGAGATCACACTACTTTCACTTCGTTGATGTGCCCCTCAACATTACCTGTCCAAACCATAAACATAGGCATAGTACAAGCATATAATTTCAATTCATGTTCACATGATACTAACATCATATTTTTGACAAGCTTACTCTCCCATTTGATTCCTCATAAAACCACGAACATCTTTGTTCCATTCACCTGCATAAAAAATTATTCCTCCACAGGAATGATCCTTGAAAACCCTAGCATATAGTGACATACATAGATAGATACATACATATTTATAATCATTAGCATCAAATAGTCCTGATCATGTCAGAAAATGACATACATACACACATATATGCATATAAACAATAGCATTAAACAATCATGATCCATGGCGACCATGTTAGACACAACATACATACATACATACATACATGTATACATATATAAACATCATCATAATCAAGATCACAACATAGTTTCTAGATATCATAAGGTCTAGGTTAAGAAAAATTCCTTTACTCATGCACAACATGTGCAACATTGAGAACAATAGTTCCCAACATAGCCAGGTCATCTAACACCTCAGATCCACTTACTGTACCTTTCGCGTTACCTTTCTCTCATTTTTTCACTGTCAATTCACCTCAATGGATCGAAAAAATCCAAATGACTGTCATGTTCTTACCTTCCATTTCCCTTTACACATGCACCAAGCCTCATTTGGGCCTTACATTATTTGTTGGGTACCACATAATTCTCCCCAAGCTCCATTAACTTTATTCGCTCCCAACCAATTCTCATGACTCTCAAAACATAAAAGAAAAGAGCAATAACAACAACAATAAAACCATGAAAAATAATAACAACAAGATAGTAAAAGGAAAGTGGCAAGGCCTTGCACTATACATAAAAAAATTCTAATAAAGCACAAACAAATCATAAAATATCGAAAGCACAAGACTAACACCAAACACCATGACTCAATCCCAATGGTTTCTCAGTACTAACAATGGAATGCTCACCTGAGCCTTCTCCAATATTTCATGGCAATCTCTTTTTCCATACAATCCCCTACATTATAAGACTATAAACACATAACTTGTAGTGCATAGACAGATATAAAAATATACTAGTTATCTTACCTTCTTATGTTAGGCACAGTGCCTTTTATCTAAGAAAATGCATACATCATCTCTCAAAGGACTCCAATCCCTTGAAAAATCTAGCCATAACTAGAAACCATTTTCTATACCTTTCAAATACATGTTAATAAATATATCACATATCCACACAATACCAGACTAGATTAGGGTTAAGAAAACTTCCTGTATGCAGAGCTCTTATAAATTTGGAATTAGGGTTTCCAAACATATCCAAAATAATTCTTACATGAACAACGTTCTCTAATCCCTAAGGCTCAAAGCATCTACACAAAGACATAAGTCTTCAACAAATAACGTAAAATATAATTTTCCGCATAAGTTTTGTACCTACACTAGTGCAAGAAGATTGCAAGAGTACACGAACGATTGCTTAGTGTAGAAGGAAAATCATTTGGAAAATAGATCTTTGCAAGGGCCCACTTGCTAAGCTCTCAGTCGTCTATACTGAAGACAAATATAGAGCTTCATTTTGGCATTTAATATTGCTTCTAGTTGTGTGAAAGATCCTTTACTTGATTTCTTGGAAAATCCTTTCTTTTACATTCCAACACTAGAATTACTTTGGTGTTAATTGCCTTTGAAATTTTCTTCTGTTTGATCCTGCAATATTTCGATTAAGAAGTAGGAATAGGAATAGGAAAATCTCACACTACTTCTGGCATTTCCTGTGCTTTGTCTCCAGGTTTGCGAAACCCCGAGGTTGACAATTAAGTGTTGAGTTTTCTTAAGTGATATTCCTGCACCCAACGTTTTGGTGTCGTTGTTGGGGAGGTGATTTGAATTGGTAAGAATTTTCTATTTTTATACAATAGGGGTAAGTATGCTATTATTTTTTCTACAATTTTCTTCTATTGTTTGAAGGGATTTATAGGTGTTGAGTTATTTTTTAATTTGCAGCATTTTATTGGAATTTTGTTTTGTTATTTTTTGAAATGAGTGCCTAAAACTGGTAGGGGTCCAAAGCCCACTAGGGTCGAGGAAATACTGATAAATATGAAATCAAATCTCATATTGGGCCTTATTTTGCAAGCCTAAAGTCCAAAGAAACCGAGACTCATCACATAGGAACTTCCCACTTGGATTCTGGAAACAATAGTCCAGGGCTGACACAACCCACGAAGGGTAAGAAGGAGACTATCAGAACCCATAGTTAGCCTTCCCAGCCTATTGAGAGTGGTTCGCTTGGAGGAACAAAAATGGCATATCATGAATACCATGCAGAAGGAACCGATGAAAATCAGATAAATGAGGAACAATCCTAATTGTGGATCTGGATGTAACTGTGAAAATGAAAAATATACCACCTTGAGCTCTTCCTCATTTTTATGGTAAGGTACATAAATATCCAGACTCTTTCTTATTTGATTTTGATATTTCATGTAGAAGTTCTGATTATTCATCTGATAATGAGAAGTTAAAGTTGTTTCCTACAACTCTCAAG
Organism: Pinus albicaulis; assembly: GCA_034641835.2. Lineage (NCBI taxonomy): Eukaryota > Viridiplantae > Streptophyta > Pinopsida > Pinales > Pinaceae > Pinus > Pinus albicaulis. The sequence goes on from CM076569.1 coordinate 617,092,882, forward strand.
GACGTAGCACTTCGTTGGTTCATGGGACTAGGAGGGAACACTATAGCCTATTGGGAATATATGAAGAGAGTGTTCTTGTCAAAATATGAGGAATATTTTAAAACTAGATATATTCAACATGAAATCTTTACTATCGTGCGAAACGATGATGAGACTCTAGAGGACAACTTAGAGAGATTATTGTACATCCTACAAAGGTCAAAGCACAAATTTGATCTAAGTACCATTAGAACCTTTTTCTTATGTGAGTTTATTGATGATTCTAGAAATAATTTAAATCCATTAGGACAAGGGGATATTGATCAGAAACCTTTTGATCAAATTTGTGACTTGTGCAGGAAATTCTCCAGGAACCAATATAGATCTGGTAAAGGAATTTAAAATAGAAATAAGAAAACCAAATCTACTGATGCTATGATAATTGGATTGGAGAATAAAATGGACAATATGAAAATATAAATAATGAATATTGTTAGAAAAAAAATAAACTCCTTAAAATTTCAACAAAATCTTGTAGAAGAACAGGATTCATTATCTATTTTTTTCCTAAGTGTAGGAAAAAGAATCTTTTAAGGGAATTTCCTCTTGATATAAAAGGAACTAATAAATTTGCAAATGTGTAGAGAACCATGCCACTGAAAAATGTCCGTCCATACATGGGTTGAAAGTTGTACTTAGAAGAGGACAACTTGAAGCTCAATCATTACATGCTATGGGAGCACGAAGAAACTGGCCTCAGGTAAGTGCATGTATGGCATCTAAATTTCCACCACATTTATTTAGTTATAACACATATCCATATTCCTATCCTAAAAATAGTCTCTCAACATTGGTAGCATGGTAACTAGTATCATTATGGAAAAACCTCCCAATCTTGGAAAAAAGGATGGAAAGGACCAAACCATTCACATCATTCCTATCTTGCACCTATGCAATCATACCCACCAAAATATGCACCTTACCCAATGCCACAACCATCCTTACCTCAACTGAGTCAACCAATGCCACCATTGCCTTTACCTCCACCATTTCGACCTCCTCAACTACATGCCCAACCCTTGCCCAACCCCAATAAAAAAGTGGTAAAAATGATCCATTCCATGAACCCACTTTCCTTACCTAGATATCAGTCCATCTCAGTTGGATTCAATGATCTCTAGCTAAGATCAGACAAGATATTAGCCATAGAAAAACATAAGCAACCTATGGTGATTATCGAAGAGAAAGGTGAAGAGGAAACTCCTGACCATTCTGAAAAGAGTGTCACCATTCAGCCTATGCTTGTACCCTTAGACCCTCTGTCATCTTCTTCCAAGTGGCCTCCCTATCCAAAGAGGCTATTTTTGGAGAAGAATGATCCCTGTTGGGCGTAGGAATTACACTTAAGAAAACTCCTCAACACTTAATTTGTCAACCTGGGGGATCCATAAAATTAGAGACGAAGCACAGGAAATGCCAGAGATGGTATGAATCTTCCTAATATAAATCCATACTTTCTTTAAAGGAAATATTACAGAATGAAATTAAGAGAAAAAGGCAACTTGAACCATCAAAATAATCTAAGACTGGAACAAGAAAGAATGCATCTGCAAGAGGGAAATAAAGATAAAAGGAAATCACTCTAGCTAATTATTATTTAACTACTAAGTGTGTGTTTTTATTTAGCAGAGACACTTAGCAGTCTCATCATATGGGTCCTTAAACCTTCTCCTTTAGAGATTTCCTTCTTGCGCTAATATGTCCTGCACTATCGCAGTCTGCTTGCACTAGTATAGGAACATAGATTTATGAAGAAGGTATAAATGGTCTCTTTACTAAAGGATTTTTACTTCATGCAAGGGCTTGAACTTTTCCAGGTTCAAAGCACTCAGATCCCGTGGCAAGAAACTAGTTCTTGCACCGGATCAGAGCTTCCTGCACTTAGCATTTAATTCTTAAAATGAGTGGTTAATTATTGCAGGTTCTATTATACTATTAATTCAAATTGCACACATAAAAAATGAATGTTTCTGATCTTAACAGAGTGTAGGAATAAATAAACAATCAATATACATTTATCCTATCATAAGCATTTAATGAAAGAAATAATATTGTGGGAAGTAGACTAAGAATGTTTATTGCATCACACCAACGTGCACTGGTGCAGGTTCATTTCTTCTGCTTGGACCAGGCGGGGAAAACTAATCAAACACAATTGGAGAAAAGGAGATATCACACCAACATGCACTAGTGTAGGGTTATTTCTCCTACTTGGACCAGGCGGAGGAAAACCAATCAAACAGAATTGTAGAAAAGGAGATATCACACGAACGTGCACTGGTGTAGGGTTATTTCTCCTGCTTAGACTAGGTAGAGGAAAAAAAATCTGAAATCAAGTGCAGGAAAGGAAATTGCAGGAAAATGAAATTTATCTACTTCACACAACAGATCCACTTTCACTCAGACAGGAATGCATGTGCTTAAAATTAAATCACACTTGACAACGTAAACACAAATTACAGGAAAACAGGAAATGGGGTAAATGTGCTAGGTTGGTTGGGCCCTAGCCAACCAACGTGTTTCCCTTTTAAATAAAAACGTTGCTCAGTACCTTAATTAATTCATCAGCTCAAATACAGAAACACAATTTGTGAAACATGAGGCGGATCTCACTTTTATTAATTCATTGAGGCAAGTACATACATTAATACATTGTCCAACCCAGATTTGGGTGATAACAAAATACAACAACCTGCTACTGCCTCTCTCGCTGTGTCTCTTTTCTCTTCTATCAAAAATTTTCCTCTTTTATTCCTATTTAAATTCTACATTATATAGATCTTTGGCCAAAGGCCAAAATAGATCATTCAACCGATTACATAACCAAACATAGAATTTAGCTTTTAAGCCTACAAAAATTAGACATTTAGCAAAAGCAGCCATAGCCAATCTCCAGCTTTCGTCCCTCACAGATTCGGTCTCGGCTACCTTTGTATCGATCTTGATGTTGTGGCTGAAGCTGCTCAAAACAAGGCAGTGATCAAGGAGGCTCGGATCTGCTGCAAGGATTTGTTGTGCTGGCAATGGTGCAGGATCTGATCCTACACTAGGATCAGCTGTCACGGTAATTACTCTAACTAGAAAATAAACATTGGAGATATCGATAAGTTACAGAGAGTGATTAAAAGTAAGAAATCATGTAATAAATAATTAATTGATGCTAATTTGAATTAAAAATATGAAAAATAAAGTTTATACGAGATATGTCACCGTGCTTGGACTGGTGCAAGATGAGGGTGCATAAAATAGGTAAAAAAAAAGGTAAATGGTTATGATTTAGGAAGGGGGAAATGGAAAAAAGAGAGAAAATTAGGGGGCTAATATCCTCCCATCCCTAAGTTGTTGTGTGTCCTCACACAACTCTTTACCTTTGCAAAAAAACTTTAAAACTTTGAGCATTCCAGCTCAATCCTTTTCTTACAAACTGACATTAGTCTGCAATGTTTTAGACTTCTTCTTTCTTATGTTATTTAGTTTCTTTGTCACCTTTTTAAGTCGCTTGAAACATTGCACAACTCGGTACTTCCAAACTCTAACTTCTCCTTTCTTTTTCCAGATCTCCATAGTTAATTGTTCTTTACTTTTTTCTTTATCCTCCTTCACTTTAGCTATGAGCTTTCCTAAGTTCTGCACTTGAAGCTCTAGTTCCACTATCCGAGCAGCAGGAGTTACCAAATCCTCTTCTTCTTTTGTCTCGACAGGGGTTGTGTTTTCCTCAGGGACCTCAATATCCCTCATGGTTTCAGCAAACACTTCTTCCTCTTCTTCTTCTTCTTCTTCTTCTTCTTCTATTTCTTCTTCTTCTTCTGGTTCTTCTTCTTCTTGCACTGGTGCAGAACGGGATTCAACATCCTATGGGGACTATGGTTCTTTGCCTGCACTATATTCTTCATTCTTTTTCAGGGCCTTTTTAATGAAATTGGCCAACAAAGTGTCATATTCGACCTCTACAGCTTTTGTTGTGTCCGCAAGGACTGACAGGTTGTCTTCTTCGGGGGTCTGTGCCTATACTGGTGTCGTAGAAGGAGTCTTTTCAACAAGTGAACTAGATGTCTTCTTATTTGGAGATGGGGCCATTTATTCTATTTATTTTTCAGGTCATTTCCTTTTTGCACTGGTGCAAGAAGGACTCCCCTTTACATTCTTACTCGGACCCTTGCTTGTGCTGGCGGGGTCCTCTGTCTCATTTTCGGCAGCTGTCCTTTTATGTAGTTGTTTTAACAACACCTCCTAGGACATGCCTTTAACCTCTAATTATTTTTGGACCAAAATCTTTATCAGGCCATGGTGATATAACTTCTTGTCAGCCTAGTCTGCCCGTCCGTCCTGCACACCCTTGGCCATTATTTCCAAGCTCTTAAGCAAGAAATGGGGGAAATCAATCCTCCACCGGACGTGTCGGCTAGCTTTGAAATGCTGCAACATCCTAAAATGGTACACAGAAGTGAGGGAGTCTTCCCTCACAGGTTACAAATTTTTGTAGGATTAAAAGGAGGTCCCACCATTGTCCCAGTAGGGCACTACGTGGAATTCATTTCTTCTAATATACCTTCATATTCTTTTCAACGATGAAATGCTGCCATCGCTTCCTTTCTAGTTTCTGATTTTTAAACCACTAGTCACCAATATTGCCTATCGTTGCTACTATAAAATCTTCTATAACCTCAAATTTTAAAGGCCCAATTTCTACTCGGTCATTTTTTAAACTTTTGGCAAACTGTAGGGCCACTTCATGTTTTTTCCCGTCAAAATTTTGTAAGAATTCAAGAAATCCTAAGTCTCGCAATAGTGCAAGACTATTGCAATACTCACCAGTTTGTTCTACCCTACTGAGAGACGAAGGTTCGCTTCGAACAGGCGGCATCAGTGCTTAATGGTTATGAATATTCAAGAATTTACATGCAACACTGGGAAAATTGGTTCTTATATATAGGGATCCAACCGTCCACCATCCCTTCCATCTTATCACCCATTCATTCCGCCGAAATAGTCATGGATGTGCGACATCTTTGAGATCGTGCTAGACTGGTGCTTCCACCAGGGTTTTAACGGCTAGGTGAGGTTATCATTACGAGTGAAGGACATCTAGGATTGTGGTGGAAAGGGGCAATTATATCCAAGAAACGGTTAAACACTTCCACACTCCTTCAGAATTCAAAAAAACAACTTTACCATTCATTAGAAAATGATCATGATTCTTAACTTAAAAACACCTTGTACTTTATATAATTTTCTCCTAGTTAATATGATAGCACAAGTACTCATCGAATAAGTGAAAGGATTTCTTATAAAATTTCATGATGACCACTTTCCTATGATGTATGCTATGAAAAGAACAAATTGTACTACGTTTCTGACAGGGTGCATGCTTGCATTAGTCTGCTTGCACCGCTTAAACTATGCTATTCTACTGGTACCATTCTGCTTGCAGTATTATATAGGACGACATGCTTGCACTAGTGCAAGCATAATATCTGAAAAAATAACTTGGAATTTAAGTAAAATATAGGCTGGAATTCCAACATGGCTTCCTCAACTTATACTGGAAATTTTCTTTGCCCTTTCTTGATGCTTCATAGCATATCCTTTTGCTCTTTATGCGCGAGATCTTGCAATGAATTCATGAGGGAACAAAGAAGTGGGAAAAGGGAAATTTCATAATGGGAAGGAATTTTGTTACAGGGATTCCAGGAATAATACCACAAGAGGGGATAAACAGAAGTGGAATAGGGAAAAAAAATCAAGGGTAAAGTGGGGCTTTTACAAAATGGACAGGGTAAATTCAGAAGAATATGGGAAGGTTAATCATTCTGGGATTGAAGAAGAAAACTGAGGGAATATTACAAAAGTGGAATATGAAGAAAGGCAGAAAATTTTCTAGAAGGTCTGCCTGCACTGGTGCAAGGAAAATAACTGCAGCGAGAATTAAGTGTTACTTGAATAAAAATGTCCATGCTAATTACCCCGATTGTATAAAGGTTGGTTCTGCTGATCCTACTTTTACTTGGTGGTTGCTAGCATATCTAAAGATCAAGAAAAATTCTCTTTTTATTAGAAATTTTTGATCTTCCCGCCAGCAAGCTGGTTTTCATGTTGGTCCTTCTGCAATCATGTCAGAAAATATTTTTTGTTTACTTTTTATTTTAAAAAAAAAATTGTATTTTATATATATATATATATATATATATATATATATATATATTTTAAGAAGAATAAGAATTCATGTTTTCAAAGGTTGATATTACCATTCACCACTACCGTCCCGAATTGTTGTTGGACTTGTTGTGTAAAATATTTCCTAGCAAGTGGCTGAAAATACTTCTTTAATTTGTGTCCATTTACCAAGAATACTGAATTTTCTCCATCAATAGTTTTAACTTCTACTGCTCCATTCTCGAATACTCAGATCACTTCATAAGATCCCATCCAACGTGTATGGAACTTCCCTTTAAAAATTTTAAATATGGAATCATAATGGAGCACCCAATCACCTGGTTGGAATTTCTTTTTCTGAATAGACTTGTCATGCCACCTTTTACGTTACTGCTGAATTAGTATGTTCTTATGAAAAAAATCCATACGAAATCCATCTAACTAATTTAATTGGAGAAGACACTGTTGTTGTGCCTCAGAGAGATCTAGTCCTAACTGAACTACAGCTCTGAAAGTTTTGATCTGGAATTAAATTAGTAACAGAACCTATTTGCCATATACCAGCTCATATGGTGTGTGTCCCGTGCTATTTCTCCAAATGGTTATGTATGTCCACAAAGCTTCTGGTAATCTTTCATCCCAATCTTTGTCATGCATATTTACTATCTTTGTAATAATGGACTTGATCACTTTGTTTGTGGATTCCACCTGGCCATTTTCTTGCGGGTGATACGGCGTGGATTTCCTATGCTGGATCTTGTATTTCTCCATATACCCTATACCAGATTAGAAATAAACTATAGACCATTATCAGAAACAATTTCTATAGGAACACCAAATGTAGTAAAGATTTCAGTAAAAAGAAAATCAACAACAACTTTTTCTATAGCAAAGGAAACAGCATTAGCTTCTACCCATTTTGTAACAAAATCTGTACAAACCAAAATATGCTTTTTACTTAATGACGTTGGATTTATTGGCCCTATAAAATCAATAGCCCATTTTTCAAACGGCTTAATCATAACTTGGGGGCATAAAGGCATTTCATTGGTTTTATTAGGCTAGGCCATTCGTTGACAGCTATCACATCGCCTGACATATTGTTTGGCATCCTTAAATAAGGAAGGCCAAAAGTAACCAACACGCAATACTTTATATGCAGTCCACTTATCAGCGAACTAGTCTCTACAAGGTTCATCATAAGCAGATTTCAATATGTCAAACACTTCCTCCTCTCTTACACATCTACGGATAATCATATCTGGACCAGTGTAAAATAAATCTCCTTGAATCTAGGAGTATGCAACACTTTTCTAAATATATTCCACTTTTCACGAGCGGACAAATGGGGTGGTGTTTTCCCAGTAACCAAGTAATTAGCAATGTAAAAAAACCACGGAGAATCTATTGACATAGCAAAAAGATATTCATCCGGAAAATCATCATTAACAGGAGTTGCTTCACCAGGATTATCTAATCTAGAAAGAAAAGCTGCTACAACATTAGATTTTCCTGGTCTATCAATAATATTAACATTAAATTCTTGCAACAATAGCAACCACCTAGTCACTCTACTGCTAGTCAATGGTTTGTTCATCGAATATTTAATCGCGGAATGATTATTATGTACAAATACTTCATATCATGTAATATAGTGCCTGAACTTATTAATTGTAAAAATTACAGCTAAAAACACTTTCTCTGTAACTATATAATTTAATTCAGTGGAAGACAAATTCTTACTAATATAATAAATAGCATAGGATTTCTCATCTTCCTCTTGTCCTAAATTTGCGCCAATAGAAAAATCTGAAGCATCAGCAGAAATGTGAAAAGGCGATCAGTTAGGACCTCTCAAACCTGGTGCATGTACCAACTTTTCCTTCAATGTTTCAAAATACTGTTGGCAAGTTGTGGACCAATAAAATTCACTATCCTTAGCTAGAAGTCAGAAAAGAGGGGCAAATATCTTAGAAAAATTTTCAATGAATCTTCTATAGTAACTAGCATGTCCTAAAAAACCTCTTACTTCCCTTTGAGTTTTGGGTGCAGGAAGATGCAGAACGATTTCAATCTTTGCTGGATCAACCTGGATACCTTTACAAAAAATTAAATGGCCAAGTACCACTCCCACTTTTCACATTAATATACATTTCTTATCACTCAAGGCGAGATGGGCTTCCTGACAATGGAGAAGTACTTTCTCCAAATTTTTGAGAGCTTCCTCAAAAGAATCACCAAACACAGAAAAGTCATCCATATAAATTTCTACAAAATGGCGAGGACTGTGCTTTCAAAGGTAGTTGGGGCATTACATAAACCAAAGGGAAGAACTTTATAAGAAAATGTACCCCATGGACACGTAAAAGTAGTTTTATCCTGATCTTCGGGTGCAATCTGTATCTGGTTATAGCTACTAAAGCCATCCAAAAAGGAAAAATATTTCTTTCCTGCAAGGGTATCAAGCACCTGGTCAATGAAAGGGAGAGGGAAGTAATATTTGAGAGTGGCTTTGTTTAATTCTCTATAATCAATACAAATACGCCATCTTCCATCTTTCTTAGGTACTAGCACTAATGGAGAGACCCACTTACTGTTCGAAATAGGATAGATAAAACCAACATCCAAGAGTTTCTGTACTTCTTCCTTCACAATATCTCTTAGAGTTGGATTCATTCACCTTTGGGGTTGGTAGAAAGATCGGGTTCCTTCCTGAATATAGATATGATGTGTACAATTTTTAGGAGGAATACCCTTAATATCTTCATAGCCCCAAGAAAAGGAACTAAGATGGTTTTGCAACAAATTCACAAGCTTCTCCTGTTGAGATGAGTCCAAATTTGAACTAATCTGCAAGGATTTACCAGGGCTAATCTCAACAAGAGTAGTATCAGGATTAGGAGTACTCAATGGAATGGTCAAATGCAACAGCATAGAAGAATTAGAATCATGATTATCTTGAAAATCTAGGCTAAAAATCTATCTCAATGGCTCAAAATTAGGCATAGTGTCTAGATTATTTAGGAAATATTGAATCTCATCTTCTTGTGAAGACCTAGTATAATGATGAATAAGGGAAATGGGTTGAGTCTCCCCATCACTACTTTGATCCAACCATAAAGTATCTTGAAGGTCCTGAATGGATCTACCAGGGGGGTATAAGGTAGCTTTCTTCCTAGAATATCCATGTGAAATATACATATCACTGGAACAACATCAAATATATGCATCGGCCGTAGCAAGCCATGGTCGACCCAAGATCAAGGGATGTCCTCCTACTGGGTTATTTTGCTGAAGCATAATGAAATCAGCAGGATATTCCCAAGAATCTAATCAAATGATCGCATTGTCCAATACTCCTTCTGGCTTAATTGTAGATCTATCTGCTAATTCAAGCACAGTGAGAGTAGGGAAAAGATGAGATAACCAAAGTTGATCCATGGTTTTCTTATTCATGACATTAATGGCTACCCCCAAGTCTATAATAACATTCTAGACAAGGAAATTACCAATCTGAACTCAGACAATAGGGTGTCTGAGATCAGTATATTTTTCCATAGACACACATCCCATCATCAACTCTACTACCCTACCAACAAATTGAATGGTTTGGGGTTCAAATCTCTTCCTCTCGGGTTTCTTGAGACAAATTTCCTTAATAATATTGGTACAAATGGGGATCTCTTTAATGGCTTGAAGAAAAGGTATCTTAATGAAAATATTCTGAAGCTCAGATGCCAAAATAGTCTCAGAAATAGGCCCACTTATTTCAATTTATAGCCTCTCTGGGAAGGGAGGCTGGTTGGAAGAATATGACAAGGATTCAGAGGGTAAGGGATGCTTAGTGATAGCTTTCAGAGAATGGTTAAGAGTTTCCTCTTCTTCTTTATCTTCTACAATCACTATAGGTTGCTTCTGATTTTTTGATGTTACAGTCCTTCCCGATCTTAATTGAATATCATGAACCCCAAATGGAATACACTGGTACTCAAATGGTAAAGGTGGGTTTGGTACATAGATCATTTGCACTACTTTATTATTGTTAGGATTGGGAATAGATTGAGCAGGCAACTGAGGAGGTTGAAAGGGTGGAGGTAAAGGCAACGATGGAGTAGATTGACTCGGAAGTTGAGGCATTGAATAAGGTGTATGTGTAGATGGATATGACTGCATAGGTGGCTGGTGGGAGTATGGAGAATGAGTTGGCCCTCTCCAACCTTTTTTCCATGGTTGAGAAGGTTTCCCATGCTGATATTGATTCCCGTACTGCCACTGCTGATTAGTGTTAGGATAATAATATGCATGTGAATTATAACCAAAATAGTGTGGAGAAAATTTTGGAGCCATACCTGCACCTACCTGAGGCCAATTCCTTCTTGCTCCCATAGCATACAAGTATTGAGCTTCAGGCTGCCCCCCTATAAATACAGCTTTAAGTCCTGGTATAGAGGGACATTTTTCTGTGACATGATCTTCTGCACAAATAGCACACTTATTAGTTTCTTCCAAATTAAGAGGACACTCTTTAAGAGGATGCTTTTCTATACATTTAAGACAGAAAATACATAATGACTCTTGTTCCTTCATGAGTTTTTGCTAAAATTTTAAAGATTCTAACTGTTTGGTAACAGTATTCATTATATCAATTTTCATGTTTTCCATTTTATTTTCTAGTCCGATAATCATAGCATCAATAGATTCAGTTTTTCTATTTCTATTTTGAGTTCCTCTACTAGACCTATACTGATTTTTTGAAAATTTCCTGCATAATTCACAAATTTGTTCAAAAGTTTGTTGAGAAATATCACCTTGCCCTTACAGATTTAAATTATTTCTAGCATTATCAGTAAGTCCTCTTAAGAACAAGGTTATAATAGTACTGGAATCAAACTTACGTTTGGACCTTTGTAAAATTTACAAAATCTTTATAGGTAACCTTCAAGAGTTTGATCATCATCCTGTATGACTGTAAAAATTTCATCCTGCATGTCCTGAGTTTTGAAATATTCTTGATATTTAGACCAAAACACTCTCTTCATTTGATCCCAAGAGTTTATATTGTTTCCTCCTTGAGAGTTATAGGAAATAATCTTAACTTCTAAGGGTCAGTTGAATAATCATAACTTCTACACAAAATACCAAACTCGAATAGAAAAGAGTCGGGATCTTCATGAACTTTACCATGGAAATGAGGGAGAGTTCATGGTGGAATATTCTTCATTTGCGTTGTAGTATCAGGATCCACAATTGGAAACACAAAATTGGATTTTTCTTTACTTACCTGGTTTTCACCATTCCCTTTCAAATGATCTTCATGGTCCACCATTTTTTCCCTTTTACTTGTGCCTCTCTCAACACGCTGATCCACACCTGAGCTGTTATCACCAGAATCCAAGTGGATTGTTCCTGCGTGATGGGTTTGAATTGGATTGGGCTTCCTATTTACAGAAGGATACCCAATATGAGAATTGTTTTCAGAATTATTTTGGCCCTTAGTGGGCTTCGAACCCTTATCTTTTCTAGGCATTCATTTCAAAAAAGAAAGAAAAATAACAAACAACTTCTAGTAAAAAATGTTGTCAAAAATCAATTAACACCAGTAAAATTCCTTCAAAGAAGCTTTTCCAAACAATACTGCAAAAATAATGGAAAAATTACCTTTATTGTATAATCAGGAAATTCTTACCAAATCAAAGCGCCTCCCCGGCAACAATGCCAAAATGTTGGGTGCAGGAATTACACTTAAGCAAACTCCTCAACACTTAATTTGTCAACCCGAGGATTTTGTAAACTTAGAGAAGAAGCACAGGCAATGCTAGAGATGGTATGAATCTTCCTAATATAAATCCCTACTTTATTTAAAGGAAAGATTACAGAATCAAATTAAGAGAAAAAGGAAACTTAAACCATCAAAATAATCTAAGAATGGAACAAGAAAGAATGCATTTGCAAGAGGGAATTAAAGATAAAAGGAAATCACTCCAGCTAATTATTGTTTAACTATTGAGTGTGTGTTTTTCTTTAGTTGAGACACTTAGCAGTCTCATCATATGGGCCCTTAAAGCTTCTCCTTTAGAAGTTTCCTTCTTGCACTAATTTGTCCTACAGTATCGCAGTCTGCTTACACTAGTGCACGAATAGAGATTTATGCAGAAGGTATAAATGGTGTCTTTACTAAGGGATTTTTACTTCATGTGAGGGCTTCAACTTTTCCAGGTTCAAAGCACTCAGATCACGTGACAAGAAACTAGTTCTTGCACTGGATCAGAGCTTCCTGCACTTAGCATTCAATTCTTAAAATGAGTACTTAATTATTGCAAGTGCTATTATACTGTTAATTCAAATTGCACACATAAAAAGTGAATGTTTCTGATCTTAACAGAGTGCAGGAATAAAGAAACAATCAATATAAATTTATCCTATCATAAGAATTTAATGAAATAAAGAATATTGTTGGAAGTAGACTAAGAACGTTTGCTACATCACACCAATGTGGACTGGTGTAGGTTCATTTCTCCTGCTTGGACCAAGTAGGGAAAACCAATCAAATAGAATTTCATAAAAGAAGATATCACACAAATGTGCATTGGTGCAGGGTTATTTCTCCTGCTTGGACCAGGCGGAGAAAAACCAATCAAGCAGAATTGCAGAAAAGGAGATATCACACCAACATGCACTGGTGCAGGGTTATTTCTCCTACTTGGACCAGGCAAAGGAAGACCAATCTGAAATCAAGTGCAAGAAAGGAAATTACAGGAAAAGGAAATTTATCTACTTCAAACAATGGATCCAATTTCACTTAGACAGGAATGCATGTGCTTATAATTAAATCACACTTGACAACGTAAACACAAATTACAAGAACACAGGAAATGGGGTCAACGTGGAGGGTTGGTTGGGCCCTAGCCAACCAGCAAGTTTCCCTTTTAAATAAAAACAATGCTCAGTACCTTAATCAATTCATCAGCTCAAATACAGAAACGCAATTTGTGAAACATGATGCAGAGCTCCCTTTTATTAATTCATTGAGGCAAGTACATACATTAATACATCATCAAGCACAGATTCGAGTGATAACAAAATACAGCAACCTGCTACTGCCTCTCTGGATGTGTCTCTGTTTTCTTCTACTATCAAAAACTTTCCTCTTTTATTCCTATTTACATTCTACATTATGTAGATCTTTGGACAAAGGCCAAAATAGATCATTCAACTGATCACATCACCAAACACAGAATTTACCTTTTCAGCCTTCAAAGTTAGACATTTAGCAAAATTGGCCGTAGCCAATCTCCATCTTTCGTCCTTCACAGATTCAATCTCGGATGCCTTTGGATCGATCTTGCTGTCATGGCTGAAGCTGCTCAAAATGAGGCGGTGATCAAGGAGGTTTGGATTTGCTGCAAGGATTTGTTGTGCTGGCAACAACACAAGATCCGATCCTGCACTAGTCTCAACGGTCACGGTAAGTACTCTAACTACCAAATAAACATTGGAGAAATTGATAAGTTACAAGGAGTGATAAAAGTAAGAAATCATAAAATAAATAATTAATTGATGCTAAGTTGAATTAAAAATATGAAAAATAATGTTTATATGAGATATGTCACCGTTCTTGGACTGGTGCAAGATGAGGGTGCATAAAAGAGGTAAAACAGTGGTAAATGGTTATGATTTAGGAAGGGGAAAATGGCAAAATAAGAGCAAATTAGGGTGCTAACAACCCCATTCCTGAGTCTAGCCTGACTTCTGAGCTTAGGAACCTTTTCGTAAATGTGACTTTTCTCCAAGCTATCAAAGAGAACCCCATCTGTACAAAAATCATTATGGAACTCTGTCTCAAGAAGCCAAGGAGGAGAATATTGGAACCTTGAACCATTCAATTTGTCGGGAGAGAAGCAGAGTTGATGATGAGGTGTATGCACATGGAGAAATATACTGACCTTGGAAATCCTGTTGTATCTGTTCAAATAGGTGATGTACTTTTCTCTAATTTACTTATAGATTTGGGGGAAAACATTAATTTTATGATCAATAAAACCATGGATCAACTTGGATTGGTCCATATTTTTCCTACTCCAACTGTGCTTGAACTAGCAGGCAAATCTAAAATCAAGCTAGAAGGGGTATTGGATGATGTGGTAATTTCTTTAGATTCTTGGGAATGTCCCGGAGACTTCATTGTACTTCAGTGAAATAATCCTGTGGGAGGACATCCCTTGATCTTGGGACGACTATGGCTATGCTTATATTGGATGTCGTTATTGTGATATGTATATTTCCCATGGAGAATCTAGGAAGAAGGTCACCTTGTATCCACCCGCTAGATCCATTCAGGAGCTCAAAGACATTCTATGGTTAGACTATAGTAGTGAAGAGGAGAGACAATTTTTTTCCTTGATCGATCAATATGTTGAGTCCTCACAGGAGGGTGAGATTCAAGACTTCCTAAACAATATAGACACTGTGATAAATTTTGAGTCATTGAGTCAAATTTTCAGTCTATATTTTTAGGAAATTCATGACTCTCTAACTCCCCCACCACCATATTTAGTAAGACCTTTGTGTATTCTTGAGGCTGATACTACTCTTGTTGAGATTAGTTCAATAAAATATTTACATATTAGTTTATACTTGGATTCATCCGAGCAAGAGCAGCTTGTGAATTTATTGTGAAACCATCTTGATGCCTTTGAATGGGGCTATGAAGATATAAAAGTCATCCATCCTAAAACTTCTACTCACCATATCTATATTTAGGATGGAGCCCGACCTGACCGACAACCCCAAAGGTGTATGAATCCAACTCTAAGAGATGTTCTAAAAGAAGAATTGCAAAAACTCTTGGATGTTGATTTTATCTATCCTATTTCCGATAGCTAGTGGGTATCTCCATTGGTATTAGTCCCGAAGAAATATGGGAGATGGCACATTTTCATTGACTATAGAGAATTGAACAAAGCCACTTTTAAGGATTACTTTCCCCTTCGTTTTATCGATCAAGTACTCGATACCCTTGCTGGTAAGAAGCACTTTTATTTTTTAGATGGATTTAGTGGTTATAACCAGATATAGATTGCCCCCGAGGGTCAATATAAAACCACCTTTACATGTCCATCAGGCACATTCGCCTATCGAGTACTACCATTTGGGCTATGTAATGCCCCAACTACCTTTGAAAGGGAATTCTTGGCTATTTTTTATCACCTTGAGTGTGTAGAAATCTATATGGATGACTTTTCTGTGTTTGGTGATTCATTTAAGGGAGCCCTCAAAAATATATAAAAATTCCTTCTTCATTTCCAAGAAGATCATCTTGCCTTAAGTGACAAAAATTGTATATTAATGTGCAAGTTAGGAGTGGTTCTTGGCCATCTTATTTCAGACAAAGGTATCGAGGTTGACCTTGCAAAAATAGAAATTATTTTGAGTCTTCCTATACCCAAAACTCAAAGGAAAGTGATAGGCTTTCAAGGTCATGCAACATACTATAGGAGATTCATTGAGAGCTTCTCTAGGATATCTACCCCCCCTTTTGGAATTTTGGCTAAGGATAGTGAGTTTTCTTGCTCCATAGCTTGCCAACAATCCTTTGAGACATTGAAGGAAAAACTAGTTCATGCACCAGTTTTGAGAGGACCAAATTGGTCCTTGCCATTTCATATTTCCTCTAATGCCTCAGATACTGCTATTAGCACAGCTTTAGGATAAGAAGAAGATAAAAAATCCTATGCCATTTACTTCATCAGTAAAAACATGTCACTTCCTAAATTAAATTACATAGTTACTGAGAAAGAGTTTTTAGCTGTAATATTTTCCATTAATAAATTCTGACACTACATCACAGGATATGAAGTCTTTGTACTAACTCATTATTCCACGATAAAATATTTAATGAATAAACCATTAACTAGCGGTAGAGTGACTAGGTGGGTATTATTGTTGTATTTAATATTACTGTTGTTGATGGACCAGGAAAATCTAATGTGGTAGCAGATTTTCTTTCAAGATTAAATAATCCTAGTGAAGTAATTCCTCTTAATGATGAATTTCCTCACGAACATATATTTTTTGTGTCAATAGAATCCCTATGGTTCCTTGACATAGCTAAATATTTAGTCACAGTAAAAACACCACCTCACTTATCGGCTCATGAAAAGCAGAGTATCATACAAAAAAGTGCTACATATTCTTGGGTTCAAGGAGACTTGTTTTACAATGGACCAACCCTTGTCATCCATAGATGTGTAAGAGAGTAATAAGTGTTTGATATCTTAAAATTTTCCCATTTTGAACCTTGCAGAGGTCACTTCACTGATAAGTCGACTACATACAAAATTCTACGAGCTGGCTATTTTTCACCTTCCTTGTTTAAGGATGCCAAACAATATGTCAAGCGATGTGATAGCGGTCAGCGAGTTGGCCAACCTAATCATGCCAATGAAATGCCTTTATTTCCTTAGGTTATGATTTAGCCTTTTGAAAAATGGGCCATTTATTTTATAGGACCAATAAATCCAACGTCATTAAATAAAAATCATATTTTGGTTTGTACAGATTTTGTTACAAAATGAGTGGAAGCTAAAGCTATTTCTTTTGCTACTTAAAATTTTTTTGTTGATTTTATTTTTACTGAGATATTTACTAGATTTGGTGTGCCTAGAGATATTTTTTATAATAATTTTCAATATTTTATTTCTAACCTATTATAGGGTGTGATGGAGCAATATAAAATTTGGCAGAGGAAATCTACACCGTACCACCCACAAGAAATGGTCAGGTGGTGTCCACAAATAAAGCAATTAATTCCATCATTGCAAAGATAGTTAATATCCATAGAAAGGATAGGGAAAATAAATTTCTAGAAGCCTTGTGGGAATATCAAACCACTTGGAGGAATGTCATAGGACATACACCATATGAGATGGTGTATAGGAAACAAGTCCTTTTGCCGATCAAGTTCCAGATCAAGACTTTTAGAAATGTAGTCCAATTGGGGCTAGATCTCTCTAAGGAACAATAGCAGTGTCTCCTACAATTGAATGAGTTAGATGAATTTCAAAGGGATGTTGTTCAGTAGAACATATTGATTCAAAAGCAGTGCAAGAAGTGGCATGATAAGCCTATCCGGAAAAATAAGTTTCAACCAGGTGATTGGGTACTCCTTTATGATTCTAGCTTTAAATATTTTAAAGGGAAGTTCCATACACGGTGGATGTGACCTTGTGAGTTATTTAAAGTGTTTGAGAATGGAGTGGTAGAAATTAAAACCATTGATGGATGGAATTTTGTGTTCCTAGTAAATGGGCATAGATTAAAGGTATATTTTCAGCCCCTTACGAAAGGAGATTTTACACAGCAATTCGAAAAGCAATCTGAAAAGGAGATGGTAGGTGGCAACACCGACCCATTGAATATTTGATTCTTTATTTTCCTTATATAACAAAATGAAAAGAAATGAAAAAAATGACAAAAAGAGAGAAAAAAAAATTCCTGTAATTATGAAAATCAGTTGACTGACATGATTGTAGAAGGATCAACCTGAAAACGAGCATGCTAGCAGGAATATCAAAATTTCAAATAAAAAGGGAATGCTGCTTGGTTTTTAGATACGTTGGCTATCGCCAAGAAGAAGCAGGTTCAAGGAACCAAGCCCTTACTGAAGTTTGGGATAGCTAGCATGGAAATTAATTTTATCCAAGTAACACTTAATTCCCACTGGATTTACTTTATCTGGCACCAGTGCAGGCAAATTTTCAAGGTAAAAATTCTTCCTTTCTTCTATTTCCCATTTTCTAATTTCCCATTATATTTATTTTCTTAAATCCTGTAATGAATTACCCTCCTCTTTCTTCTAAAGAAATTACCCTTACTTGATTTCGTAAAATCCCACTTTCTCCCTTGAATTTTTTCCACATCTTGTTTCGCTTGTCCCCCTTGGTGATATTATTCTTGGAATCCCTGCGGTAATGTTCCTTCCCATTTTGAAAATTATCCCCTTACCAATTATTTATTCCCTCATAAATTGATTGTAGTATTTGATGCAGTCAATCCAGAAGGCATGCTCATGAAACACCAAAGGCTGGTGATTAAAAATTTTCTTGTATATTCAAGAAAATATTTTTTAATTCCAGCTAAAGAATTGTGTTCTATCATAATTTTTTTATTTCTATAAAGTCCTTGGTGCAAAAACTGGCAGTTCAAGCAGGCTTGGTGCAAGCATGATGCAGTGAAAGCATGATCAGTGTAGGCATGATTAGTGCAAGAACGCGACTGACTCTTAAAGCACAATGTAAAATAATTTTAACATGGTACAGGAGAACTTCATGCAAAATGTTTATGGAATTTTATTTCTCTACCCATGAATTATTACTACATTGATAGATCATAGCATTGTATTTTTTAATTAATACTTTATTTTAGCATTTATTGACTTAGACAATTTTTTTAAAGTGCAACATATATTGGGTATTGAAATCTAATATTTTTAATAAGCATTGAAATATGTATTAACTGAATTATGAGGTAAAACGTGGGATAGTACATATTGTCCTAAATCGCATACTTACCCCCTTGGAAAGGACCTTTATTCACTTGTTCATCATTATAGTACCTTATAACCCAATCATCCATGACCATTACACCGTTGTCATATAAGCCTCTGCCACATCCAATTATTATTGCTTGCCCATAGAAGAGTGATACGGGTATGCATCTGATCCGAGGAGTTTTTTTTAATCATTAAACATGATTGGATGGATGGGACCAAAAAGACGGTGGATGGATGAACCTTCGGCATAAAATTATCAGCAAACTTTTATATTTGTCACTGTGAAATCCTTTTGACGCTGTGACAGGGAATTGAGACAGATTCGAATATGGAACCTATAATAATTGAGCCATTGTCCTTGAGGGAGATAGAGCAGACTATAGAATACTGGAACAGTCTTGCACTATTGCAAGAATATGGGTTCCTTCCATTTTCACAGAAGTTTGATGGCTTTGACATGGCTGTGGTTCTGGAGTTTCTGAAGACATTTGAAGGAAGTCAAGCTATAGTTGTCTCATTATAATTGGAAGTCACGGAGGACTGCATCACGCGAGCTACAGGCTTTCCAACTACAGGGGAGCAATGGTTCAAAAAGGAGCGGCTTGAAAAGAAACGATGGTGTCAGTTTCTGGTTGACAGAAAGCTGAATGTTGATTGGGAGAAGGTGCTTTTGCACAACTCCATGATAAGAAAATGGAGAGACCTCTGCTTCATTTTACAGAATTTCCTGACCTGTGAGGGACATTAATCCTTAATGTTTGTATATCACCTTTGTTTATTGCTACACTTTGAGTCGGTTAAACTTATTAATTTTCCCTACTACCTGCTCTGAAGTCTCGAGAATATGGTGAAATGTGTGCAGAGTGGGGGTGCAAGCCAAGTTTCACATAAGTTATATCATTATGGTTTCATCACAATCCTCTTCAAGAAAGCACTCGAAGAAAAGGGAGTGACCTATAAGGCATTCTTGAAAGAGTTTTGGGCAAGGAGTGTAGGGAAGTCTATTGGCACAAGTGCAAGCAAGAAAAGGAAGGTAGAGACACCATACTTTGTCAGGGAAGAGAGGAAAATCAAGTTGGTGCAATCAGAAAATAAGTCTGTCAAAGAAGCTCCACCCTTGGCAAAGAAAAGAGTTAAAATAACCCCGACCAAGAAAAGCATTGTCTCTTCAATGACAAGTCAGCATCACTCAAGCTCTCTGATTGTGATCAATGAATCACCCATCGTAACACCTGGAGATAATAACCTTTCAGTCCTTGCAGATGTGACAACTCACACCATCATGAATGAAGAGAATGTGGAGAGGTAGGATGAAATATCTCTGTCAGTCTTCACCCACAAGTTAAAAAGACAGAATATGACACCGAGTGCAAGAGTAAATCAGGAATATGGTGAAGAATATGATGAGGCGCAATACATAGACATCGTCGACAATTTTGATGAACATGGTACTAAGGTCCCTGATGGTTTAAATGAGTAGGGTACTAAAATCCCTGATGATTTAGATGAATAGGGCACTGAAGTCCTTGAAGAATTAGGTGCGCAAGGTACTGAACCCCTTATCACAAAGGATGTGGAGGGTACTGAAGCCCTTGGTAACATGGAAATCCCTGGCACCAAAACACTTGGAGATTTTTATCTTGGCAATGACAGGACTTACTTCGAGTCCATTACAGAGAAGGTATTCACACCAGAGGATATGTGCATGGAGACATTTACCCTCTATCTCAATAACTGGATAGTATAATTGGAACATCAAATTCATGACCTAGAGGCTTTGAATTAGGTCATGAAGGAGAAAACTTTGCAAAATCAAGGCCAGGTAGGGTCAGTCGCAGAGGTTGCAGAATAGAAACAAAAAGTGAGAATATGGAATTTTTAGGCTTCTAAATGATACAAGCACCTCAAGAAGGTGACCAAACAACTGAATAAAGCCCAAGGTAAAAATACGAAGGTAGTGAAAGACACAGTCAACATTGCATTACAGGATTGAAAGATGGCCCCCATTTTTGAAGATTTTTTACAGCGAGTGAAACGTTGTGTGAGGACACAGAACTATTAATAGCTTAGGAATGGGAGGATTTTGGTGTGCCAAAATGCCCTATTTTTACTCTCTTCCTATAACCATTAACGTTTATTTCATCTCTATAAACCTTGTCATTCCTGCACTAGCCCAAGATAACTGTCTATTCCTACATATACTTCGCATTTCATAATTAAGGGTTATTAGGTGCTTAATTAATTATTTTACATATATTTCATGCTTTTTAGTATTTATTTTAACTTATGATTACTTTCCTAAAAGTAATTGAAAAATTAAGTGTTAATTATTATGTAGTGTGACCTAGTTGAGGAAGATTCCTGCACCACCAACAAATATTGCTCCGTGATATTCGCAACAGTTCTATCATTCCACACAGGGGTTTTGATCCACATCTCCTAGTTCAGTTGTGGATTATCTGAAGATGAATATAGGTGGATTATAGTCAGGGATAATTTCCAAATATATGTTGTACGACCAACAAAGCTCATACCTTGCTATAACCATTAGTCGGTTTTGTAATGTTGTTTGTTAGTCCGTTGAACTGATAGGCTTGACTTGGAAATGACAATGTTATTAGTGGATTATGGCTGTAGGTCAAAATAATGTATATAATATATATTTTAGGTAGATCCAATTTAGTGATATGAAGAGATTGTAATTTTTTTTACTTTGTAATTTCATATCGCCCTCGTTCTGGGCTGGACTCGCATTATAATGTATGTTTGCTGATCGAAGTTAATACAAGGAAATACACCATGATTTCTTCACACTATGTTTAAATCTAATTTATGCATTGATTAAGTGTTGATTCGTTCTATTTCCTAAAGTGGAAATGAGATGGTTGGCTAGGGCCCAGGTAACCTAGTTCCTTTACCCTTGTTCTTTCATCGTTTAAAAGGTTCGTGTGTGTATTTATTTATTTGCAGATGCATCCGTTGAATAAATTTTTTTTTTTCTAGGTTTTGAGTTAAATTCATTCCATATTCAAAGCGCAAACAGATCCATGTGTGGAAGTTTGAATTAACTTAATTTCTTTCCTACAATTCTTTCCTGCAATTCCTTTGTAATATTCCCAATTAGCTTTTAGCTAGTTGGAATATTATATGTTGCTTATATTTTCATTCTAGAGGAATAAATGGGGTAGGGAGACCCTTAAATATCTTTACTATGAATAGAACACTTCCATTGTGAATATGGATCAGTTTAGACAATATAAATAAAGCCACATTGGGTGTGAAACGAAGCAATGCATGTAGACTACATCAAGGTTGACCAAATCAATAGTGCTACCAAAGAAGAGTGTGGAGCTAGTGAGGACAATGGAGTTTTGGAGGAGGAGTCTTTGCATGGAAGTAACCTCATAAATTAGTGGTGTTGGAAAAATACTAAGAGGGGGGGGGGGGGGGGGGTGAATCAATATTTAGAGCTGACTAAAATTTTTACTTTTCCTTTCTCTTTAAAACCATATGTTACATTACTGAATCCAACTTGTATGTCCAGAGATCTTATTACATCATTCATTCATCATATGTTTAGTAAGCAGTAAGCATGAACAAAAATAACAGAACAAACCATCAAACATAAGTAACACATATGAACACCAGTATTTAAGGTGGAAACCCAGTTCGGGAGAAAACCACCGCTGTTGTAATCTCAGCCTTCAATTTTTATTATACAGAAAACTTCTTACAATTTATGCTGGTGCAGACTTATACCAGCACATAGGCACCCACTTGCATAAAGGCTACAACCTTTTCTCGTTCTCCAGCCGCTACTAGAAAGGAGCTCCAACCCCCTGATTTTCACACCATCTTTTACTCGAAGGATACTTCCACTTTCATATAGAAAGCTTCAACCCTTAGATTCACCAGATTTCTTCAGTTTCCTCCGTTAGGTCTTCATCATTTCTTTTTCGCCGATCATAGTAGAGATTCATCATTTCTAGATCATATCCATAGGTGCATCATAGATTCAAATTTATCAATTAAGAACAGGGTTTGTCCATGCATATATTCCTTAGAGAAATTTATTCATTCACCACCCTTGCGCCTACACACTCGTATTCTATTTCTCTTCTTCTTATATAGTTTTTCCTTTAGTAAAACCATGAGTCAAAACCATCCAACCGATGATGGTATTCCTTCTTTTATTGGAATTTTTATTTATCAAATTCATGGAATTTGATAAATAAATATTATTCACACCCTTTGATAACTAAATATTAATATTAATAATCCGTGCTTTTATCAAATGGATTTTTAAAATAGACCTTTGGATCCGGCCCCACATGCATAATCGACGGCTTAATCAATATTATTTAAAAACTGGGGCCCACATAAATACACGCATGGTACCATAAGTAAACTTTGCGCAAGTCCTGCGTCCAATCACCGTTAGATAGCAAGCTTCTAGATCAACGACATATATGCATATCGCTCGACCTCTGATGTTGAACGTTAACGCACGATGGCTTACTGTACTTTGGTTAATATTCGTGCTCCTTCCTCATATGACCATCGTTTGATGGCTCCTTCCCAGATCAACGGCTTGTATTGATATCGCTGGGCATCCTGGGTCGAATAATAATGCGCGATGGTGTGCCGTGGTAAGCGGTTTTGTGAAATCATATAGGGATGCGTGTCGTCTGTTCTATGGAATCGCCCCCCACCTCTTGAATACTGCTTTCCTGTCGAAAGTGGTGCGATGAAAACATGAAACCGCTTGTATTGTTCCTCCTTCGTGGTTCCACCCTTCGCTCAAGGTTTCGTCTGTCCTTCCTTTTGTTACGTTCTACATTTTTCCTTCCAGGTTCCATTCATGATTCCAAAGGGGTAGTCTGGGTTTGCGCTATCCTTCTTACTTGGTGTATCTTCGGCAGGATTTCCAATAAACAGCGAACCAATGTAGTTCTCTTCCGATGGGATTTTTTTTCTACCTTTAGGATAGAGTTAGTTATATGCAGGATTCCTTTATGAGGGGAATGCATTCAATAGAATTTCAGGGCATTCCGTACGACAATTGAACCAATCCATCAAAGTATCACCAGAACACAATCATACACAGGATTTCCTCCATCAAGATGCATACATACATCGAATAAAACTTCTCATATGATTTAATTTCACAGGGACACAAATAACCTTCCTACTGAATTTAAGGTTCTCCTTGACTGATACTGCTCTCTGTAGATGCACTCTTTTTCTGTTCTTCTCTGATGACCTTTTTCCTCTGCTATGTTTCTTTTCTTTGTTCCTAGTTACTATATTAGATGCCAAGTCCTGTGACACTTGCTTTTCCATCAATGACAATATTTCCAACAATCTCCCCCTTTGGCATTGATGGCAATACTCTTCCTCTGATTTTCTTATAGAAGCCCTTTGTTGCGTTTTCTCCCCCTTTGACATCAATGGAAAAGAGTTTATCAAGATCCTTTGAACCGACAATACCATGCTCCCCCTAAGATCATGCTGTTTCTTCAAACATAATATAACAAAATGACTTATAAATGCCAACAATGCATCCTTTTCATATGACCAATGCTCCCCCTTAGCATGTGCATTCAGAGATGCCCAACAGCACCTCACAACCAATTTAATATTTTGTATTTAAGTAGAACTTATCCTCTGCATGGCAGAGACTACTCCCAGTTTCTGTCTGAGATATTCGAACGCTTCCCTGGGTAGAGGTTTGGTAAATATATCTGCAACTTGTTCTTTGGAGGGAACATACTCCAATTTCACCTTTTGTTCAAGCACTTGTTCACGTAAGAAGTGATATTTGATGGGAATGTGCTTGGTTTTGGAATGCATAATAGGATTCTTTGAGATATCGATAGCACTTGTATTGTCACACATAATGGAGATAGGAGGTGAACATTTGATTTGAAAGTCTTGTAAGGTTTGCATCATCCAGAGAAGTTGAGTGCAACATGATGTGGTAGCCACATATTCTGCTTCTACTGTAGATAAGGCAACAGAGCTTCACTTCTTGCTAAACCAAGATACTAACCAGGGCCACATATAAAATGCACCACCAATAGTGCTTTTCCGATCATCAACAATTCCATCCCAATCTGCATCAGTGTATGCATGAAGAGTAAGATCAACATTCTTTGGATACCATAGTTCAAAGTCTTGAGTTCCTCGTAGATATTTGAATATTCTTCTCATAGCCTAAAGTTGAGACTCTTTTGGATTAGCTTGGAATCATCCAACAATCCCAACTGCATGCATGATGTCTGGTCTTGTCCCAGTGAGATAAAGTAGACTTCCTATCATAGATATGTATTCTGGTTGATTCACCGTGGGAGAATCATCATTGGAACTGAGATTACATCTGGTTATCATTGGTGTACTTACAGGTTTGCAATCTTCCATGCCATACTTCTTCAGAATTTGCTTGAGGTATTCTGCTTGTGATAAGAATATGCCATTTGTCGCTTGTTGCACTTGCAAGCCAAGAAATAATGTTAGTTCCCCAAGTAAAGACATTTCAAATTCTTGCTGCATATTAGAAGCAAATTTCTGACTCATAGACTCTTCATTACTTCCAAAAATGATATCATCAACATATACAACCACAATCAATAGTTTGTCATTTTCAATTTTTGTGTATAAGTTGCTATCAGCAGACCCTTTTGAAAATCCTTGTTGATGAAGATATTTGTCAAGACGATAGTACCATGCCCTTGGAGCTTGTTTGCGACCATATAGAGCCTTTTTAAGTCTAAAAACAAGTTTTTCATCATTTCCCAAAATGAATCCTTCTGGTTGCTCTATATAAAATTCTTCTTCTAGATCACCATTGAGAAAAGTAGATTTAACATCCATTTGATAAACTTCGATTTGTTGGAAGCTTGAAAAAGCAAGAAACATTCTTATGGCTTCAAGTCTGGCTACAGGAGAAAAATTTTCTTCAAAGTCTATACCTTCTTGTTGAGCATACCCCTTGCAAACAAGTCTAGATTTATTTCTTATAACATCCCCATTCTCATTTAACTTGTTTTTGAATATCCATCTAGTTCCAATGACATTTTTGTCATGAGGTCTTGGTACTAATTCCCAAGTGTGATTCTTTTCAATTTGATCAAGCTCTTCATTCATGGCTTGAATCCAGCATTCATCTTTGCTAGCTTGATTGACATTGTGTGGTTCAATAGTGGATAGAAATGCCAGATAGCTAGAAGATCCCACAAGAGTCCTTCTTGTTTGTACACCTGATCCCTTTTCTCCCAAAATTTGAGATTCTGGATGATTCTTTTGAACATATATGGATGGAGCTTTTTCAGATAAATCATCTTCGAGTTCTTCATTGGGTTCACTGTCTATATCATTCCTATTTGATGTAGAAGGATATATGTCATCATCGTCTTCATTTGTTGTTTTTTTCTTCTTTTGGAGCTGCAGGAGACTCATCAATAACAACATCAATACATTCAACAATCTTCCAAAGTCTTTTATTGTAACATTTATATGCTCTAATCCTAAAGGAGTAACCAAGAAGTATTCCTTCATCTGCTCTGGGTTCAAACTTGCCAAGTTTTTCATCATTATTTTTGATAAAGCATTTGCTTCCAAAAATTCTAAAATTCTTTACAGTGGGAGGATTACCATACCAGAGTTCATATGGATTTTTATCACTATTTACACGAACATGTGCCTTGTTAAGAATATTTACCGCTGTATGTGCTGCTTCTCCCCAAAATGTGTCAGGTGTTCCAGAATCATCAAGCATAGCTCTAGCCATTTGTTGAACTGTTCTATTCATTCTTTCTGCTATGCCATTTTGTTGTGGAGTGCCAGCTACAGAAAACTGTCTTTTTATGCCATGTTGTTCAAAAAATTCAAGGAATTCATCTGATGTATATTCTCCTCCTCGATCAGATCTGAGACACTTGATTTTTAGATCTAATTCATTCTCAACTAGTGCTTTGAAGATCTGAAATTTCTCAAATGTTTCATCTTTGTGTTTAAGCAGCCCAATCCAACACATTCTAGAGAAATCATCAATAAATAGGATATAGTATTGTTCTCCACGTGGTGAATTTTTCTTCACAGGTCCACATATGTCAGTATGAATGAGTTCAAGAGGCTTACTTGATGATCCTTCCTTGGCATTAAATTGTACTCTGGTTTGCTTACCGAATTGGCAAGATTTGCATATGATATTTTCAGGTAGAGTAATATTGGGAAGATCACGAACAACTTTAAGTCTACTTGATTTGTTGATTTGAGAGAAGCTCAGATGCCCCAACCTTCTATGCCATAGCCAATTTTCTGAAGATTTACTCAAATAACATTGTTCTTTGGGGTTCTTCAATATATACAGATTGTTTGGAGTTATTTTTCCTTTTATAATTGCTTTACCTGTATCAAGATCACGTACCACACATTCTTTTGAACTAAAGACAACTTCAGTTCCTTGATCACACATTTGACTTACACTTAATAGGTTATGCTTTAATCCATCCACATACATGACTTCATTAGCTTTCACCTTTTCTTTTATAAAAACATAACCTTTTCCCTTAATGACTGCAGGAGTATCATTTCCAAATGTAACATTCTTTTCCTTCTCTAAAGCACTATATGCTATAAGTTTGGCTTTGTCACCTGTCATGTGTCTTGAGCATCCACTATCAATGTACCATTGGTTTTATTCATCTTCTGCAAATAATGCTATGCCACAATTTTCAACCTGTAATTCCTTCTTTTTCCATACTTTGGAGCTTGAAGGAACATGTTCTTTTGGTTGAACTTTGCTCCTGCATTCAGATTCTTCATGACCAAAATTATTGCAATACGCACATTCAACTTCATTTTGAAGAGGAGAAAAGTTGTTATAAGTATTCTTCTTTGTTTCAATATAAATCCTTTTCTTTCTTGCTTCTCTTGTCATGATGGTTTTATATGCAACACATTGAACAACTTTATGACCAAAATTGTGACATGAGAAACATTGTCCATTGAAGAAGAAATTCCTGCGATCATGAAATATTCTACTTGAATTTACCTATTGATTGGTGTTTCTTTGAAAGACATTCCTGTTAGTGTTCTTTGAATTGAGATGATCATGCTTTACCTGTAAAGATTCTTTATTCCCTTGCTGAGTGGTAGCATGTTGTATACCAGCTGTAACTGCTTTTAGATAATTTGGTGTTGAAGCCTGAGAAGATTCTCCGATATATCCAAGACCTGTCTTTATAAGGGGAGAACACTGTACTTTGATAATCTCATCTAAGGTTTCAGATCCTTTAGAAAATATAAGATTTAGAGTCTTTACTTTCTCAAGTTCTTTTCTTAGACTTACTACTTCACACTCTAATTTCTCATTGTGTTTCTCCTTTTCTTCAAGCTCATTTTTAAGATTTTCTATGGTTATTTTACTCTCTTCTAAGAAAATTTTGAGTTTATTATTTTCATCAAGAAAATCACTGTCTTCTAGAGCATCCACAAAAGTATCATTTTCTTCTCTAGATTCTTTTTCAAATGCCATGAGAAGTCTAAGATCTTGTTCACATTCTTCTCACTATCACATAACTCATCACTGTCTTCATGAGAATAGTAACTTTTCCTAGTGCTAAAACGATTCTTATTCCTTCTTGCTACTTCCTTCCCCTTTTTATGTGTTTCTTTATGAGGATTGTTACACAACAATTTGTCACCGTCCCTACAATTCCCCATCCCTCACAATTGGAGGGCTCATTTCGTGACCTGTGAGCAATGAAATGAATTGGAACTACTTTCATGACATCCCTCTGAACATGAGCTTTCATTTCCCTGAAGACAACTCCTTGAGAAAAACCCTAAAAACAGCTCTTTTTGCATTGGCGCGGGTACACAGTTCAGCCCTCACGCCAATGGGGGAAATCCTTCAAAGAGGGCGCCTCAATTGGAGATCTGTCGCAGAGTCGCACTCGCGCCAGCCATTTTAAGGAGTGTTTTTTAAAAATAAATGGTGGAAGTTTCATCCTAACCAATTCCTAAACTGGTATCTATCTTGAGTTGGGAGGTTTGGCTCCAAATATCCATGTAGAGGAAGTGGTTTTCCACCTCTCATGGAAGCTTCCTTGAAGATAGGGCGAATCCCATGATTATAGGGATCCCAACTCCTCTTCCTCCATCTATAAAAGCCTTCTCATCTCCTTTGCAAGCTAGTCTCCAAGTTCCCAAGAGCCTTATGTTGTAAGAGCCTTGATTCATTCCCTTAAGGCCAAATCCAAGCAAGGAGATTATTGTTGAGACATATGGAGAGAGAAGCTTGTCCCATCCCTGGCAGGATTTATCGAGACACGTTCTGCTGATGACCCTCCGAAAAAGAATTGAGCATTAGAGCTATGGTTGTATTCTTCTTTTGATTGATTAATGATAAGCGACTATTGGTTATGGTTCCACTCTTGTTCTTGATGATGATCATGAGTTATGTCTTCTCTGACTGACATATAGTTGCAAATACTAGATTTTATGCTTGCGTTTGTTTTTTTTCTTGCGTGTGTAGGTGTTTGATCACGGAGATCATGAGGATTGTGATCTGCTAGAGCTAAGGAATGGGAGTGCTATTTTCTCTACGAGCGACAGCGTTGGATTCCAGGTAAGCCTTCATCACTAGTTGGTTTATTTGTAATTAAGAACCTACACTATAGCATGAATGAATATTGCTAGACCCGGTCTGGGCTAGTAAGGATCACCTCTATATGCAAAGGGGATTTACCTCCACAAAAAATTGGCGACTCCGTTGGGGATCGTCTGGCTTGTTCTGCTTTGTAAACTATAGACGGAGCCTGAATTTAGCCATATAGCCTTTGAAATGCTTTTTCTCTGCATTAGCGGAGTAGATCAATGCTGCTTCAGTCAATCTCCGGTTTAGTTTATGAACTAAACGACGTGGAGTGTTGTCTTGTCTTTTCGGTTGATTCTTGGCCTTGCTTGCTTGGTCAGCTCTTTGGGCTTGTTTTTCTGTTTGTTTGGTTTGTTTAGCCTTGTCATCACTAGTATGTGTCTGGACTGCTCTTTTTTATTTTTTCATAGTTAACTCAACTGGTGCTCTTTTCAGCTTGACATTCGTGCCCATTGGCACAGGTTGCTTGTGTATCACCCATGCCAATTCCATTCTGGCGCTAATTTCATCCTCATAGTCGCGCCAATCCTATGAGGTATTAGGGTTTTCTGTGTTTTGAGCCTCCTGAGACTAATCTGTGATTTTGGCCTTGTTTTTTCGTCTGCTTCAGTGTTCTGGAGCCTTGTTTGACTGGCTGTGACCTTCATCCTTTGATTGTTTGCCCGTTTCCATCGATTTCACTTTATAGCCCTAGGGCATCTAGGTGCTCTTATGTGTCGAGCCTCCCTTGGGAGTTTTGGGTTTCTATTTGTTCAGTCAACCTTTTGATTGCTCCTTTGCATTCATTTGGCGATTGTTTATCATTTTATTGCATTATTTGAGGTTTTTTTTCCTCTTCATTCGAATTTTGCTTTGCCTCGTTTTGGGCCTAGATTACATGGTCCATTTGAGTCTTTAGGATTCTCTTGGTTTTGAGAGACTCTTTTGTCAATCTGGAGATCTGATTGTGTGTTTGCGTTGAGTGAAGTTTGTGTGTTTTCCTCTTTCCTCATCACTTCTCAAATTTCTCTTTTCATTAGTTTTCATTTTGTTTAGTGCATTTTGCTATTAAACATTGAAAATACAAAAAATCTCTTTTTCTTTCGACTAGTTAGTACAAATTAAAATATTTTCGGTGTTATTAGTGATTAGTGACTTTGAGAGAAAAGTTTTTGGTTTCCATTAGCTGCATTAGAGATAACATTGGTTGTTTTCTGATCATTTTATTGTTGTGTGAAAAGCTCTTAACTCTCTTGTAACTAGCTTTCATCGAATGAAATGATATACTGTGGCATGTAGTTTGCATTTAGGATATTTTGAGATATTACATTCGCTAGGGCCTGAAAACTGAAACGTAGTTGAAGATAAACATTAAAATTTACTCAATTTACACTAAGGCAGCATTGAAATCTAACAAAACACATTTAAAGGTCTAGGCTAAAGACGTGTTCCGGCATCTTAAAACCTAGTAGTTTTCGTTCGCCTGTTGGCTTTAGACAACGCTAGTACGGACTTGTGCTCCCCGTACCATCGTGTATATAAAGGGAGACCCCACTAGGTTTCTATCCTTTATCCATAGGAATTCGAGTCTGCCGCCCTATACCTGTGATACACCGGACACAAAATTCGGGGAGATTTTCTGCACGTACGTTAAGTCCTTGGTTGATTTCTCTTTCATTTTGAAACCAAGGTGTATATTGTAGTTCACGGTTATTTGGTACACCCTTTTCCTAGTATTCCTGAGTAGTCATTTGATCTTTTCTGACTCTTTAAATTTGAAAGGATCACCAAGCGCTTGTCCTTTCACGCTTGCTTCAAAACTAAAAGAGATAGAGTCATCTTTCATCCATTTCTCGACTCTTAAAACATGAAACAGTGAAGTTTCTAATTTCAATGTGGTAAAATAAAACACCTGCGATCACACGCCCTGTTAGATTTTTCTTGTTGGCCGTTTGATTGTGTGCCTTGATTCTTTTTCAGCCCATGTGTGTGTTTGATATTTTTCTCTTGTCGTTACTACCACAGTGGTGGAACCCTCGGTTTCGTCTACTGGTATTCCATATACGAACGATTCATCAGAGGTTTCTCAATCCTCTGCTGAACTACAGCAAGCCATCATCTCTAAGCGGCCCTTTGGAGGACCAATTGAGTTCCATTGGCCCTTTTCCGACCATTGGTTCGGATTGGGAGTAGGGGAGCACCTCCCTTCTCTTACATCGGGTTTGCCTTTTATAATTGTTGTTATTCCTCCTAGTCCTCGTCGTCTATTACAAGATCTAATGGCAGGCTCAAACATGAGTGAATCCAGTGAGGAAATTCCCACGTCTGGTGAATATTACCAGTTATTTCCTCGGAGATTATTTCCAGGAGACAACCCTGAACCATCTGTTATGTCATCACCCGGTCCCTCATTACCAGCAGGGTATAGATCCTTGGGTCAGATTATTGCCGCCGCTGCCTCTATGGGGGTATAAGATCCTTCTATGAGGCCGGTTGTTCCTTCTTTGGGGATGTCTCCTAAGACACCCATTACATCATCCCCTCAAGTTACTTCTGTACCCTCCATGCCCATTGTCTGTGTGGCTACATCTGCACCCGCTGTTACTACCCAGTCCGTAAGGACCACATCACTTCCTGAAGACATCTATATAGCATCTGCTATGCCAGAGAACATCTCTCCAGAGGAGTATCGATTGTCCCTGCAACAATCGAACCCCGAGGTCGGACAGTCCTCTCAAGATCCCAACTACTCATATTTTTTGCATTATGCACAAGATGGTACAACCGTGTATGTCTTTCCATATCAGTACGATGAGCATGGGAACCCTTTACGTCTACCTGCTCATGAGGCTCAACTTCATGCTTAGGGTTTATCGTATAACCAGGATGGACAGCCTTATAACCCACAAGGACAACCTTTTCAAGGAAAACCTTCGAGCCAGCCTGGCTATCCTTATGACCCGCAGGGACAGCCCATACAGGGCTACCCTCCAGGCCAGCAAGGGCCATTATACGGTCTGCAAGGATAGTATTACAACCCTTCAGGTCAACTTGTGCAGCCTCTCCCTGGAGTCCCACCTGGGCAACCTCAAGGACTCACAGGTCAACTGGGGTACTAAACAAGGCTAGTATATGGTCCTGGGCGGTAAGTCCAACCATCTAAACCCATGCAACCGTAG
Organism: Pinus albicaulis; assembly: GCA_034641835.2. Taxonomy (NCBI): domain Eukaryota; kingdom Viridiplantae; phylum Streptophyta; class Pinopsida; order Pinales; family Pinaceae; genus Pinus; species Pinus albicaulis. Next base: position 617,125,442 of record CM076569.1, read on the forward strand.
TATCCTCTTGGTCCCAACGTTGCACATCAGCCAAGACCATCTTATGGTCCTGCTCCGGGTCAAACCGGTTATCAGCAGCCACCTAGATCCATTTCGCTACCAGGCCAACCGGCCCATCCGGCACAACCTGGTGTCCCGCCACCAGGCCAACCGGCCCATCTGGCACAACCTGGTGCTCCTCAATAGCCAAGTCAGCCTGCACAACTCGCACAACCTATTTATCCATGTCACCCTATTCAACTAGGGCATCCCGCTCAGCCAGGTCAGCCTACTAAACTAGGCCAGCCTGCACATCCTGCCAACCCTGCCCATCAGCCGACTTATTCGATGCCACAGCCAAATAAACCGCTGCACTCTAATTATCAGGCTCAACAGGGTCCCACCGATCAGCATCCCACTCAAACTCAAGGCAGCTACTATTCTCGTGGTCAATACCGATCGAATTATAACCAGCCCCAAGGTTCTAACTATTACTCTCAACAACTCGGCTACACCTATACTCAGAAGCCAGATCCAAATGCTTCTTACACAGGGCCGACTTACAATCAGGGTCCATACTCTGGTTATCAAGCCTCGTACGCTGGTTACCAGCAACCAAATCAGGCTGGTTATACCACCTATACCCCCTACGGTCAAAATCTTGCTGGAAAGAACCCTTGGGGCAAGGATATTCTCAGCCAGCGTGGAGTACAGGTACTGGTCCTTATCAAGGACTAGGCATGCTGTCCAATCCTCCATTACCATTCTTGGCTACCTTGGAATTACTAGATGTTTCAAAATTAACCAATGATCCAATTTTGCACAATCCTTATTGGCCTGTGGTCCCTACCAAGGTACCCGATGATTGCCCCAAGTTTGAGGGTAAAGCTGGAGAGGACCCCCAAGCTCATGTGATGACTTACCATCTTTGGTGTTCGTCTAACTCTTGGGTAGATGATTCGATTTGTCTACACCTCTTCCAGTGCACTTTGACTGGTGCTGCCACTAAGTGGTATATTGAATTATCCCGTGGCATCTTTCAAGATTTCAATACGTTAGCCATGGATTTTTTGACTCACTTTCAGTTACCGGTTCGCTACGAAGCTGGGACGCACCTCCTGACTTCTTTGAAGCAAGACAAATCCACCCACATTTCTGATCACATTCATGAGTGGCGACGTCGTCGTAGACTGATCAAGTCTCATATACATGATTAGATACTAACTCATTGGTTCACCACCTCCTTCGTTAACAAAATCGCCCAAGATATTGCTATGGGAGCGTGTGTGACTAAACAACAAGCGATAGCGCGTGCCCAATATCTGGATCTAGTATATTCTCAATCTGGCACGCTTTATGATATTTTTCCTGATGCTCCACGGTCTGGAACCTCTAAAGCTCCACCTACCTCGGTGATGGATGGTGTTATTGGTTCTGTGTCTCAGAATTCGAAAAAATCTTCGAATGGGAAGCAGAAGTCCAACTCATCCAATAATTCTGCTCCTCCCGCCCCTACCGATTCTGGAAAAACTGTAGAGGTTAACGCCGTTTAGGCTAATCCTACAGAAAAATCCTCCAAAGGGAAAAATAAGGGCAAAGGAAAATCTAAATCCGACGCCCCAAAGCCAGAGTCCAAACCTTGCACTGAGGACGGTTCCCAACGTAAATCGAAGTACCCCTGCCTTATTTGTGAAGGAGATCATTGTACCAAGGATTGTCCATGACGATCTAAAGGTAATCAGCTTCTAAAAGGCTCCAAAGGGACTCCGGCAGTTCTTAAATAACCGATCCTGTCTCAGCAGACCCAGATGGTTTAACAGCCTTCACCATCTGCACCATTTGGGTCCCAAGTCTTTATGATGAATGGCGCTACACCTATCTCCATTGCTACGCGCTCGAAGGATTATGATGGACCGCGTCAGGCAGTTGGAAAGGAAGTTGTGGATGGCCCACCTCCCCCACTTGTCTCCGGTTCTTTAGAAATTGAGAAGCCTACTGCTGAATCTGTTGTGAAGCCACCTTCTAAAGGTGTTCTACGAAGGTCTTCCTACAATCCGAATGCCCATGCCGCTCAGCACTACAGTATTGTTGAGGATTTGGCACAGGCGCCTTCTGCCATGTCTGCATTAGAAGTTCTTCAAATTTTTCCTTCACAATGGAAAGCTCTGTTGTCTACAATCGGTGGAATCAATCCTACCGATTCTAGTCTTATCACCTTCGACTTAGAAAATTTCACCCCCCGACTTCCACATCAGATCGCTCTTCTTATTCAAGTCGGGATCAACAGTCTTAACATCCATAGGGCCATTGTGGATGAAGGTGCCTCTACCTGTGTCATGTCGTCCGCCTGTTGGAAGGCCATTGGCTCTCCGGATCTTTCATCATCTCCCAATTCCCTAGAGGCATTCGATGGTCGGGAATCCAAGCCCCTGGGTGTTCTCGAGAGTTTACCGATTATGTTACAAGGGAGGACAGTCAATGTAGAAGTAGAAATGGTTGACGCCAATCTTAACTACGATATACTTCTCGGTCGCAGCTGGACTCACGCGATGTTATGCATGCCATCCACCCTCTTTCGACTTCTTAAGTTCCCTCACGAGGGAAAAATCATTACAGTGGATCAATTTTATTTCTTCACCTCCACCTCCAATAGCAACGTTCTGTACGTGGATCAAATCAAAAATCCCCTTGATAGTGTAGGACCTGGTATCTTCAAATACCCCGTCCTCATGGGTATTTTTCCCGCGCTGCCACCACACACTGCTCAAGTTAATATGATCTCTAGGTCTGACGACCCATGGCTCATCCCTTCGCCTGAGCAGGTGACTGATTTTGGAGAATCGATGCCCTTAAATCCAGTAGAGATTAGTTACTATGAAATCGTTGCCGCATCTGATCATCCTCCTCCTCAGCATGCTCCTTTTAGCATGGCTTTAGATGTCTACTCTCAATCCCCCTGGCTCGGTCAGGCCGACTCGCCTGATCCTCTTAAAGAGATTTTTCCTTATGATGAAGCCATTGTAGAAACAATGTCTCTTGAGGAGCTACCTTGGACCAATACTCATCATCGTTCTTCCTTTATGCCCAGCCTGCGTGCAATGTCAAATTTTCTAGAGCATTTTGCATCTCAGGTTCCCACTCCACCTCTCCAGACGCCCATTTTGACACACGAGGTGCTTTAAGAAGGAAACCTGAGCAACATCACTCAAACTATTCCGATCGAAATCTCCGTTAAACCGGGAATAGTTGAGAACATACACGTGGGAGTGACTTGTTCTCCTGATGAGATACGAGTTTATACTGATCTTTTTCGAGAATTCAGAGACGTGTTCGCTTGGTCCTATGAGGAAATGCCCGAGATTGATCCTAGCATAGTAGTGCACGAGATTCCTACCTATCCTGGCGCGAAACCCATGCACCAACGCCTACACCCAATGCATCCTCACAAAGCCGCTACCATTAAAGCAAAAGTTGAAAAACTTCTGGACGCGGGCTTTATTTACCCGATTCCCCTTACAGAATGGGTTTCAAATATTGTCCCTATAGATAAAAAGCAGGGTACTATACGGGTCTATGTTGATTATCATGATATTAATCGTGCCTGTCCTAAGGACAACTATCCTACTCCCTTCATAGATCAAATCATTGACTGTTGGGAAAAATACTGAGAGGGGGGGGGGTGAATCAGTATTTACTGCATATTCAAAACTTTCACTTTTTCTGCTTCTAAAACGCATACGCTACTTTCCTGAACCAGACTTGCGTATATACGCGGATACCCTTTACGAAACTAGCGTATACACTGATATCTATATATGTCATTAATTCATCACTCAAATCATTCCTTCATTTATTCATCAGATATTCAATAAGCAGTAAACATGTGCAGTAAGAACAGAATACATCATGACACAAAGCATCACACATGAACACCAGGATTTTTAGGTGGAAACCCAAGTCGGGAGAAAACCACCGCTGCAGTTGCTCAGCCTTCAATATTTTTATTATAGAGAAAACATGTTACAACATATGTGCTGGTGCAGACTTGACCAGCACGCAGGCACCCACCTGCGCTCGTTTACCAGCCACTCCTAGAAGGGAGCTCCAACCCCCTGACTCGTTTACCAGCCTCTCCTGGAAGGGAGCTACGACCCCCTGATCTCGTTTACCAGCCTCACCTGGAAGGGAGCTCCAACCCCCACGGTAGGCTGTGTCGGCTACCTAGGACACGTTTCATCAATTTTTCTGTTGGATCCAACCATGATAAGATAATACTTGGGGCCACAGTTCATCCACCTCACCGGAGCTGAACCCTTTCCAAAAACAAAACTTTTAAGCACAACCATGCATCGTCGCGGGATACATGTCAACATAGATCGGATAGCGACACGGCGGAACGGATCGGATGTTCCTTGCTTGCTTGATGACCCCTGGTTGCATCGCGCTTTCCCGCTAACGATGCTCGTGTATACGCTCTTGATCATACAAACGGGCGTGTCTGTGGGTATATATTTTATTGCGCATACGCGCTTTCTCTTCGCTGAAGCCGCGTATATACGCGCGCTTTCCTCGTGACCCAATGCGGTATGGGTCTTTAATCATTACGGTGCCGCATCAGATCAGACATTCACCTCAGATTCAACCCTTTACTTCAGACAGATGTTCGCCTAGATGTTCGCCTCATCACGGATCTAAGCCTTCCATAATCAGATCTAGCAAATACAAGAGCAATTCAGATCTAGATCTCCTTCTTCATCATTGGTGCATCATACATTCAGATTTATCATTCAAGTGTAACCCTTTCCATTCAGATATACTTCAGAGAGAAGTATTCATTCAAGCTCAGACATCTTGCACCCACCCTCATGTTGTGCACAATGAATTTCTTCTCCTTTTATATGATTATCCTTTTTCAATACCATGAGCCCCTTTTTCAATACCATGGACCAAAACAATACCATAAGCCAAAAACTACCTGGACGGGGTCAATTAGGCGGATCATTACCCAATACTATGGGTCAATACCATGGTGGTTACCCTTGGATTTGCACTTTTTGAGCGCTTTAGCCCATACGCGACTTGTAACGTTCCTTTCCGCGTGCATACGCGACTTCCCCTAGGCCAATCCGTGTATACCAAGAGACATGCTCTTTTTCATCATTCTCTGAGTACATTCTGAAATCCTTTCTTCATTGCCTACTGTAAATACTGTAGATACATCAGATTTCCTTCATCAAGGACATATTCTATCAAACACAACTTCATCAAGTAAGTTTTCATCATCTTCATCAAGTGGGTTTCCTTTCAAGTACAACACTCAACATCATATCATCAACAATCATCATATCACTTCAGATTTACATCATTTAACAAGTCCATCAAGTCAAGCATAACTTCATCAGGTGGAGTGCCATCAAGAACAATACATGTCAACAGTCGCACGTCTTCATCTTCATTCAGTGGGTTGCCATCAAGGACAACACTCTGCATCATATTTCCAACAATCTCCCCCTTTGGACTTGATGGCAACCACCACGATGGTGTTTGGTTACCACAGCAGATAGATACCATGTCACTCTCCCAAATATGTCACATCATTACCTTCTCTTTGTTCAAACACCATGTCACTCTCCCCCTTTGACATCAAGGGCAAAGGGCGGATCAAAAACCAACATTCTCCCCCTTTTCTCCTCATGTGGAAGAAACAGTCTGCAGATCTGATATGTGCTGAAGTGGCCAAACTCCCCCTGAATCCATGCTGAATCTCCAAACATAATTGTCAATGAAGTACATGACTCAAAGACTTTCCTATCACCAATGACTCATACTTACAACAAATATCCAACCAAGTGGATTTACATATGAGACTCAAGTACCCAATCAAGAGGGTTTACACATTTGACTCAGCTACCCAACCCAGTGGGTTTACAAATTTGACAAGTCCTTACATGACTGAATATTACAAATTTACATCATGGGTCTTTAACAAGACCTTGTCATCAAATTACAAATATGACTTTAAGACCAACACCAGAAAGACCTCAAGAGAGATTATAAATTAGAAACACCACAATGCCAACAATGCATTATACTCAGCGAAGCTAAAAATACACGGATACGTGCAACGAGCAATCTTTCCAAATGACTAAGGCTCCCCCTTAGTTTGTGCATCCCAAAAATTGTTAACGACCATACGCGACTTTTACGTGCCGGGGACTCGCATCTGTATTTGTATTTAAGTAGTATCCCAAACCATCTTCTAAAATTTATGCAGATTTGTTCTTTTGACTGGCAGAGAACACTCCCAGCTTCTGTCTTAGATACTCGAACGCTTCCCTGGGCAGAGGTTTGGTAAAGATATCAGCAACTTGTTCTTTGGAGGGAACATACTCCAACTTCACTGTTTGCTCAAGCACTTGTTCACGTAAGAAGTGATACTTGATCAGCTTGTTCTTTGGAGGGAACATACTCCAACTTCACTTTTTGCTCAAGCACTTGTTCACGTAGGAAATGATATTTGATGGGAATGTGCTTGGTTTGAATGCATAACGGGATTCTTTGAATCTTTTGATTTAGTTGCTTTATCCTGTGGAATAGGAGTCGCACATTTGATTTGAAAATCTTGTAGGGTTTGCATCATCCAGAGAAGCTGAGTGCAACATGATGCTGCAGCCACATATTCTGCTTCTGCTGTAGATAAGGCAATAGAGCTTTGCTTCTTGCTGAACTAAGATACTAACCGAGGCCCCATATAGAATGCACCACCACTAGTGCTTTTATGATCATCAAAACTTCCAGCCCAATCTGCATCAGTGTATGCATGAAGAGTAAGATCAGCGTTCTTTGGATACCATAGTCCAAAGTCTTGAGTTCCTTGTAGATATTTGAATATCCTTTTCACAGCCTGAAGATGAGACTCTTTTGGATTAGCTTGGAATCGTCCAACAATCCCAACTGCATGCATGATGTCTGGTCTTGTCCCAGTGAGAAAAAGTAGACTTC